>OY294046.1:73208998-73374012 GCA_958510825.1 Brachypterus glaber
ACAATTTTTTTTTGTGTGCCGGTGCACCTATCTACGGGCATGTTTTTCGACCCGCTGAATACGAATTTCAAGTCAGTTTAGGCCGTCCAGCCTTCAATTTCGAGTAAATTGCAAAAAAACCCAAAAAATAGCGAAAATTCGATGTTTTGGCAAGAAAAAAAATTTTTTACTCGAAATTGAAGGCTGGACGGCCTAAACTGACTTGAAATTCGTATTCAGCGGGTCGAAAAACATGCCCGTAGATAGGTGGCGCCCGGTGTACAGACAATTTTTTTTTTTGTGTGCCGGTGTTATTAGAAAAAGCCTCGAGAAAAAATCAATAGAATAAGTCAATTAGCAGTAACAAATATAAAACAAATGAAATCAAAGTCATGCGACTTCTCTTGGATAATTGTGGAGCAAACAAGAACTAGTAATAAAGTTTCGAACCTAAGAGTAAATTCAGAGACAGAATTTTCAACAGTAATATCACAAGAGGTAATGAAATTTTCGATAATGTTATCATGGTCCCATAAAATAATTTTGCTCAGTAATTTTTTGAGTATATTTTTCGTTATTAAAAGCTCGAGCCAAAGGTCGAGAGCTTTTAACGAAAAATAAACGAAAAAAAAAATACTTTATAGCAAAATTATTTAATGATGCCATAATAAATTTTTCTGAAAATTTCACTGCCTCAAGTGGTATTTGACTTGACTATTTTACAAACTATCTAGCAAGAAAAGGCAATTTTTAAACATATGTTTATTACATGCAATTTTGTGCTAAGTTATTTAGTTTTGGGTATCAAGCCAATATTTTTAAATTTTTAAAAAGCGCGCGCTAAAACCAATTGCTATAAACTCTGACGTAAACGAAAGAGCTTCTGTCAAAAGTTGATTTATGGTGTTGAAGATTAATTACCTTCAAAATTTAATATTTAATGTGAAAAGTGACAAAATAAGCTTATTAATTGTTTGCATTGCTAAGAAAAATGGAAAAGTATGGATTTACACTTGTCAAATTCTTAGAGGAAGGTATTTTTTCCTAAATTAACTTGGCCTTTGTATTTTAAAAAATTGATCAAGAAGTCCGTGATTTTGATTTCATCGTGAAATTATCAGTGTACACGGAAAAAAAAAATTATAGCTAGGAGCGCTATAACACACATACCAAGCAAATTATAATCGCTTATTATATAAATACAAGGCTTTCTCTTACAATTATGGCAGTCAGTGTAAAAATTTATATGAAATACTTTAATTGTTTAGTGAATAATAAAATATAACAAATAGTATGGAATTTATAGCTTAAATAGATTTAATTATTGTCCGTGCTAATAATTTTTGTAATATAATAAAATTTCTGTAAATTTATAATAGTGCCTGTAATAAATATAATCGTGTCTGTAATATATATAATCGTTTCCAATTTATTTTTAACATTATTAGATATTGTGTCCCTTATATTCCATAGCTTAAATCACTATAATTTGCCACTTTTACCAAATATCTTATAATGTATAGCGCAGAGCCCACTAATTTCTTTCCGTGTAATTCGAATCTGATTGGTTGAAAGTCAAAAAATGAAGTGATTTCATTGGTCTATTATAAGTTTGTAAAATTATTACAATTATTTTATTTTTTAAATGACAGTTCTGTCATTATTATTCTAATTCAGTATTATTCTAATAATATTCGTGGCGAATCGGAATAATATATTCTATAACTAGTATGGAATAGACAATATTCCGCGTGAGCGAAAAGTTTGCCATACGAGCCGGTAGGCGAGTATAACGGTTCCGCGAGCTCGGAATAACTATTCCACACGTGTTGTAGACTATACTTTTTTTTCGACTGCAAACATGAAACACTGTATGGCTTTAAACTGCGGACAAGGTTAAAAACAATGTTTTTTTTTTGTGACTCGACATTGCAAATGCAACAAAACACATATTTTTAAATAAAGCAATTAATGTTATTTAATAATTTTATCAAATCAGTGCTTAAAAAAGATTTTTATTTAATTTTAGCACATAATTACAAATTATAATGCAAAAATTAAAGGTTATGTCAGATGACATATATCAGGTTTAAATATTTAACAATAGATGAAGCAGTTTTAATTTGTAACGTTTAATTGTTAAAAAACTGGTCAAATATTAAGAAAGACTAATAAACTTTATGTAATTTTAACGCAAAACTTTAAATTGCATTAAATTATTCAATATTTCATGGTAAAATATATATATTTTTGCTAATTTTGCTACAATTTTCTTTACTTTTATAAACAAGAGATGGCACTACATGTGCTCATTCTAACACTTGATACGGAATATTCATACTGTATCTAGAACTAGAATGAATTCATTCTGTTTTTGAAATATGTGTGTATTTGCTTACATTCTAAAGCAGTCGTGGAAAAAAATTATTAAATAACAGGATAAAGCTTTTTTTTTATCGTATTACAAATTTTGTCCTCTTAAAAATGGTCTTTTATTTTTGCATTGTATTTTTTTTATTTAAAATTTATAAATGCATGTACCTGGTCATGTAATGAAAAGTCTTTTTGCCCAAAGTAATGCAAACTGCAAGGATTCAATAGCGAAGTGGCCATCTAAAAACTCGATAAAAACCACAAATGTGTTTGATAGCTTGCACACAGATGGCTGCATCGTGACTTTTTTCAGTATAAAAAAACTTACATTACTGCGATAGCAAAGATCAAGATTTCATCTATACGAAAGTCCAAACCCAATATATTTACATTATATTTTATTTGTTTATTTGTTACGGGTGGAAATACCCGTTATTAAAATTGACCGAAAAATCAATTTTTTTTGTTGCATTTTCGGCTTAACCCGGCGTCTGACACGTGGGGTGTCACAAACCCCAGAGTCCAAATATTACTCCGTAACTATTTTATTTTCGCGCCAAGCGAAGACAGCGCCTCAGTACCTTTCAATCGCTTTTAAATTTGCACAGTGAAGCATGAACGGCAGTATAAATATTGAAGCATTAGAGGCCACGTCTTTTTGACGTCGCCTGGGGTTTCTGACACCCCACGTGTCATAATAATTAATATTTATTTTCCTACAACCTAGCTAGTAGTTAGTGCCTATTTTCCACCCGTTGCCTATGACAATGGTTGAAAAGTGAAAATTAGTTGATTTTTTACATCTGCTGTCAGAAAATGAGTAAACGTGAAACACATAACCTTAAATTGACAAATTAATATTTTAAGACAATTTTTGCGTCTTTTGGATGTTTAGGTCGTAGAAAAAATAATATACCGACCTCGACGCAAACTATTTCGGTGGACTTCGAAAGATTTTTTACTCGGCTGCGTCTCATAAAAAAATAAGCACTCTCTTGCACTGAAAACTAGGTTCGCGTACTCGGTGCGTAATATACTATTATCTTCCTGTTTCTCCTGTATTTTTCAGTCATATTACGATTACTTAAAGTAATTTATTTTGAACACTACCTATAATATTTAAAACTTTATAATTTATGTTATTCATTTAGATCTTTGTTTGGCAATTTTAAACGTTATTTTTTTTTAGTTAATAGGGAACAAAAAGCATTCCTATTTTTTTTTTTTAATTTGATTTATTTTTGTTAACCGATTAAAAATAAACATATATGTATTTAAGATTTTTAAAATTATTTTTAGGTATATTGTATATTGTATAACTCGAATATTTTACTACATTTTATATAAAATTTATTAAATAAAGCAAAAACGGTACCATTTATTGTTGGGGTTTATTACACCCCACCTGTCGTTACTTGTAAAACTAAACCACCTGTCAGACGCCGGGTTAAGAATTTCATGAAACGTCGAGAAAATGTGAAAAAAGTAGGTGTTAAAAAAATTGTCTATCTGTCTGTCTGTACGTAAGGGGCTGTCCATATATTACGTAACGCGCCTAGGGGGGGTGGTCAGAGAAATTGTTACAGTTTGTGACAGGGGGGACGGGGGTCTAGGTAAACGTTACGTAACGGAATTTAATAAATTTAATGTTTATTTCCTAAGCTTGGCAGATGTATTTTTATTTCAACATAAATTACTATTTAGTGGCCCATAATTCACTTTTTCACACAAAAATTGACGAAACTATGCATATTTAAATAATATTGTAATCAGTTAAAAAACTGTTGACATTGATATTAAAAAAAATCTTACGGCTTGATCTTGCCGATAAATCATCGGTGATGATACATTTTCGCGCGGAATGTGTACTCACAGAGAACCAATGTGTGTACTATTTTGTGTACCTGTGCATAAACAATATACTTGTTATATGTGACACTCAGTGTAAAAAGAGGTACCTAGCATTTTTTCTATGTGTGATATTGATTATGAATATTTTTTTAAAGTTTGAGTGATTTTTTCGTGTAATTTTTTTTTTAAGGTTATGTTATTCTGTATCAAGATATGTTAGAAAAAAAAATACAAATTTTTATATTGGTACGCGTTACAGAGGGGGGGGTGTTGGTAAATGTGAGTTTGTTACACAGGAGGGGGGGGGTCAATTTTTTGAAAAATTGCGTTACGTAATATATTGACAGCCCTTAAACCTTATAACTTTTGAACGGAATGTTAGTCCAAACAATCCAAATAATTAGGTAATGTGACGTAGACGTGAAAATATCCACTTCGTAAAACGAAAACTGTTTCAATAATTTATTTAATTTAGGATAGAAATATTTTGATAATGTTCTGGAGTGGGTTAAAATTCCTGGATTAGCGAAATGAGAAAAGGCATGGTAGGCAGCCCAAAAGATAAATTTATGTATAAGTGAAAACAATTTATAACAAGTGAAAATGTTTAATGCTTCACAATCTAAAGAATACTATTCATAGTACTTACCCTTAAAAAAGTCCAAAGTCACGTGCTCGGTTAGGGAATTTTGTCGATTCTATAAATTTATGTTGGCACTCAAAACAGTTTTTTTATTATAATCATCTTTGAATTACTTTTTATCAGTTTTTCTGATTTTTTTTACTCTTTTTGTTGTCGTGACATTTGTATACTCTAAAAATGCTAGTGTTTGAAGCTTACTTCATACGTGTACGTCATTTTATTTGACAGTTTGATTTGGTTTTGTTGTAAAGACTGAAAAGAAAGTGTTAATTGAGTACTAGTTTAATAACACCCGTTTTTAGCGCACGAGTACAGTTTAGAAAACGAGTGACTTTTCTAAAGTACTAGTGCGCTAAAAATATGTTATGAAATGAAAAAAAATCTATCGATGGGTTTTTGAAAAAATGATTTTCATTTGTTTTAACAAAAAAAATATGACATATTTATTTTTTTTTAGATATTCACATTTTACGTCAAAAAGTGAGACAAAAAAAGAGTTTGTGTTCAATGGCATTTTTAGAATATTATTCACTTCATAACTCAGGAACGGCTTAACTTATTTACTTGAAATTTTTATTGTAGTAGGCAACCAATAAACATTATCGATTTATGACATAAAAAATTAAATGTTTAGCCAGGGGCGGATTACAGTTTTACATATAAATTATGAGGCGCCCATTATCTACGCCCCTGGTCAAAAACTTAATTTTAATAAAACGTTAAATGTTTACATTTATTGGTTCTATAGTTCAATAAAAATTTCATGTTAATAAGTTAAACCGTTTCTGAGATATTAAGTGATAAATATTCTAAAAATACCCTTTAAAAGTACGCTAGCTCCCTTAAAAGGCAATTTAGCTCAAACGACTACAAAAACTTTTTTCTCACTTTTTGACGTAAAATCTGAATATCTAAAATAATTTTTAAATATGTCATATTTTTTTGTTAAAACAAATGAAAATCGTTTTTCTCAAAAACGCATTGGTAGATTTTTTAAATTTGGTCTTAAAAAGATGCCAAAGCTCTAAATAATAAAATTATGACAAAAACTTGGGTTATATGAAAGTTGAGCTAAAAATTGTTTCCAGACCGGTGTGAACCTCTTATGGGCCTATAAAAACACGCAAAATACGTGTGATTATGAGTCGCCGCATCAGAGCTGGCGTTCCACAAGGTTCCCCACTATCCCCCCTTCTGTACAACCTCTTTACGGCAGATATTCCAAAAACACAGGGCACTGAACTAGCCCTGTTCGCCGATGACACCGGCATCCTAGCAAAAGCCAGAAACCCCCAGCGCATCCATATCGCCCTCCAGCGCCAAATGGATGCCCTAATCAAATGGTTCTTCAAATGGAAAATCAAAGTAAACGCCAATAAAACCAAAGGCATCCTAATCTCTAGGATTAGAAGAGGCCCACCCCAACCCATTCAGATAAATGGCCAACCCATTAACTGGGAAAACCATGCCAAATACCTCGGCATTACAATCTCCAAAAACTTGACGTGGGATCAGCACGTCAAAAACACCCTCCAAATAGCAAATTGCCGCCTCTCCAAACTCTACCCCTTAATAGGCAGAAAGAGTCCCCTATCCATTAAAAACAAACTTCTTCTCTACAACCAAACCCTAAAGCCGGTACTTCTTTACGGAGCCCCAGCCTGGAATAAAATCACCCTTAACAAAGCGCTTTCAGCAAAACTTCAGGCCTTCCAAAACAAGGCACTCAGAATATGCCTCGATGCCCCCTGGTTCATGAGGAACAACCAGATACACAGAGATCTCGAAATGCCCCTCCTAAAAACGGAAATCATCCGCTACAGCACGTCTTTTATACAAGACAATTTAGATCACCCAAACCCCCTCATTTCAACTTTCTAGATTACGATCATGAAATACACAACACTCACAAAAAGATCAAAAACGTCCTCAACCAGTAATGGTACCCACTAATACAGGACAGATGCATTCCCAGCATCAGTGACATAGTCTCACTCCTCCCGCACATCCCTCCTCTCCCTATCACATCCCTCCCCATCCCCCTCCCACCCACTCCACAGCGCCAAATTATGACAGATGCAACTCGCATCAGTGAGCAGAGACTCACTCCCCCCAAATTATGACAGATGCAACTCGCATCAGTGAGCATAGACACACTGCCCCAACTTTCAATTCAGATTAAATATTTTTTTAGATAAATGAGCCATAGGCTGCGCCTGTCTCTTAAAGACCCAAACAAACTATTGATGATGATGTGATTATGAGTTTATAATGGTCGCAAAATATATAAAATAGTATATTCTATATCTAAACTAGTATGGAATAGACAATATTCCGCACGAGCGAAAAGTTTGTCATACGAGCCGGCAGGCGAGTATGACGGTCCCGCGAGCGCGGAATGACTAACTAACCTGTTGTAGACTATACTTTTTCTTCGACTGCAAATATGAAACACTGTATGGCTTTAAACTGCGGACAAGATTAAAAACGATGTTTTTTGTGACTCCACATTGTAAATGCAACAAAACACATATTTTTAAATAACGAAATTAATGTTATTTAATAATTTTATTAAATCAGTAATTAAAAAAGATTTTTATTTAATTTTAGCACATATTTACAAATTATAATGCAAAAATCGAAGGTTATGTCAGAATGTTGTGACAGATATCCGGTTTAAATATTTAACAATAGATGGAGCAGTTTTAATTTTTTAACTAAATTGATAAAAAACTGGTCATTAATTAAGAAAAACTAATAAACTTTATGTAATTTTAACGCAAAACTTTAAATTGCATTAAATTATTCAATATTTCATGGTAAAATATATATATTTTTGCTAATTTTGCTACAGTTTTCTTTACTTTTATAAACAAGAGATGGCACTACATGTGCTCATTCTAACACTTGATACGGAATATTCATACCGTATCTAGAGCTAAAATGGATTTATTCTGTGTTTGAAAAGTGTGTGTATTTGCTTACATTCTAAAGCAGTCGTAGAAAAAATACAATACTCTTCTTGCCTTGGAACTGCGAAGGTTACTCCGAGGCCGAGCAATTGAAAAAGCTCTTTCAAAATCAGAACGTTGCATAGAAAATTTATCGAATACGTGAAAGACAAAGGAGCCAGCAGCCTCTAAATTATTGAAGTAAGTAAAATATTTCTGCTTTGTGTTGGCGCGACGATAAAGGGTTAAAGCGAATTTAAAATCAATTTAAATAACTCCCGCTAATATTTCGTGCACGCACAATTCTCAATTCGATTGAAGTGCACAAAAGGCTTTCTAGTGTAAAATAGGGAAATTTACCGAATTACATGATAAATTAACTAACCTCTCTGTACACCGTAAAAAATAAATTCAATTTAGAGCTTACTGGAAAATATATTCAGTGGGTACTCATTTTTTTAGAGGAAAGAATGAATTGTATGCGTATTTACCGGTAGTAAAATACATGTTGTTAGCGAGGGTAGGGGTCTTTACAGCGCAGTCCATTACCGCGCATGGACTTTACCGCTCATACACTTTACCGCGAATGCCATTACAGCGAAGAAAATAACAGCGAAGGGGTCAATACCGCGCATGGACTTTAACGCAAAAATCAGTACCGCGCATAATTATTTTAATTTTTTTTGAAGAAAAAAAGATTAAATAAAAAATAAATAAATATTTTGCAGAAAATAATCAAACAGATCTAACTGATATAGCTGCTGGGTCAGGGTTGTGGCCATTACTAGTTCCCTTTAAAACATTTCCATCCGAAGTATGCAAACGCCCCTTGCAACAAAGCTTGTCGTAATTAACGCACTTACATTTATTTTTTATTTTTAACAGTCTTTTCTTTCCTGTCTAAGTCCAAACCAAATGTTTATATACAGCGAGGTCTTTGCCCCTAGCACTTTTCATTATTTCGATCGACATGACGATTCGTACTAAACTGATTATTAATCAGCGATTTATACAAATCAGTGGATATAAATTAAAAAAAAAAACATAAAAACCCAAACACAGATATAGATATATGGGTATATTTAGTAAACGTTCCACTTTAACACAAACGAAACTGAAATATGACGGCAACACGACTAAAACAAGACTAAAAACACGACTCGTCGTGTTCTAATCGTGGTGCCTTAGTGTTTTAGTCGTGTCTATTTTCTTAGGATGGCCATTTATAAGCCTGATGAAGTTATATTGTTACAGCTAAAACCTACAAAAACATACATATATTTGTTAAAAACATAACCTTTTTTTCATATTGCTGTAGTTGGGTAAAAAATTACTTTCTTAACCTTAAATTTAATTTAAAAATGTAAAGTAAATCGAACGTAAAGTGCCTGAAAAATACAGTGATTTTTTACAGTGTATCCTTCTCTGTCCTGATCGTTCTATGCTTTCAATTTTAAACAATGTACACTAATGAAATTAAGTTTGCCAACGGGTTGAATTGTAATAAATTTATACGTACGTGTCCCGGTTGCAAAATTAAAAGAAAGAACGGATACGCCACCCGAAATGTTATATAAACAAGCGGCGGGATTAATAAAATGAAAGGATGCTTTCAAATACTATAACATCTATTCATACCTAAACCAGATTTTAGTAACTTTAACTAAGTTATAGCAAGTGTCCCAAAATAAACGTTACAAACTTGTGTTTTTCAATAAGACATAATCAAAGAACTTTTACCTCAAGAAGTAATTTCAGACCAATGTTTATGAAGGTGTCATCTTTTTGTTTGTTTATTTACTAACAGAAACGCGATTCAGCTTTGTGGTGTAAAATGTAGATGTCGCTAGTCGACTTTCAGGCTACCTAGTAGCGATGTGGCGTAGTTTCCACCTTATCATGAATTCAAATCATTATACTTAAATTAAAAATGTAAAAAACTTTATTGTGTATACTATAATTATGTTTAATAATATAGTATATTTAAATCTATTAAAATTAAACTACTAGTTCATATAAAACTCATACAGAACTAATGTTTCTTAAAATTTACAATAAAATATCCAAAGTATATGTTTCCAATCGGCAACACTGTACCCCTGTCAGTCATTTTACGACATTAGACTGTGAGTTTACACATTCTTTCTCACTCTTTACGCGTACTAAGTGTAAACAATAGTCACTCCCCACCATCCCCTTACCGCAGTTGGTTCACGCTTCAAACAAAGCATACGGTAGATTTCATCATGTTCCTTCTTGAGGTAAAAGTTCTTTGGACATAATAAACAGACCATACGAGGGGGAAAAATTTCAACTTGCAATGGGTACGATGTTCCCGAGACTGGGACCGAAGGGGGGTACCTGTTTTACTGACTTCATGTTCTAGCTCCGGAAGGGTTTGAAAAATTAGGCGTGACAGTCACTCTCCGACTAGCCTAAGAACTTGTGGCGAATTCATATGGAACGCCTCCAGTCGTAATTATACTTTGACGAACGGATCTGTGGCTACGGGAAAAATGTTACCAATGTGTGTGCAAGTGAGAGGACCGTTGTAGGCACTCACGCCTTATAACGCCTTGTAACGCTTTTGAAAGAAAAAGTCTGCTGTCACAAAACAAAACAAACGCACTCAAAAACAAAACCAGGTGCTGCTTGCTATCGCTAAAATAACGAAGTAACGTAGGCATTTCTACTAGTTTTTAGATAAAAACATTTAAATGTATTACTTAATTTATATTGTATGTATTTATAAATGTTTTAAGATTGTTAATTAACAAAAAAGTTTATTTTATTGATTTCTATTTATTATTCTATATTCTAAAAGCAACATTTGTAACAAACTTCACTGCAAATAAACTGTTTATTATTGCGTCAAAGTTGAAAAAAAAATTGTAGTGGGATTCAAGGCAAATAATTGTAATTAAAACAGGTATGACATTTCTAATAATGTGTACTCAAGTTATTTTGTTTATAAATTTAAAAACTTGAAAATGACTTTATGTTAAAAAAGTCGAAACAATTGTCGCTGTAATGTTTGTTTAATAGACAATAAATTTATATTTTGGAGAGATAAAACAGGTATGGTTTTGAATAAAATAGTATACAAACCTCGGCGGAAAATTTCATTTTTACTTCGGGAATTAGCTGACCGCGAGGCTAACTCTCATTGGTCAGCTAACCTTCCCCCATATTCAATATGGCATTTTAATTTTCATTGTTTTTTATAATTATTTACGTTATGACGCATAGTTTAAAAGTAATTACAAATGCATCCATAAAAATGCAATAAAACAATTACTGAGACAGTGATGGGCATAATTGCGTATAGAAGCCGAAAAATGCAGGAAATTATGTGAAATAATATCGTGCGACTCTATACGAATGATAACGGAAGGAAGGCATCATATTTTATTGTAGGATATAATAAATACT
This sequence comes from Brachypterus glaber, assembly GCA_958510825.1. Lineage (NCBI taxonomy): Eukaryota > Metazoa > Arthropoda > Insecta > Coleoptera > Kateretidae > Brachypterus > Brachypterus glaber. The sequence goes on from OY294046.1 coordinate 73,220,228, forward strand.
TAACCACCTGTATATCGAATTGAAAATGAAAAAAAAATGCAGACTGTTAAACAATAATCCCAAGAGAAAATTTTATGGTATAACAGGATGAGGGCATATCCACAGGCTGGCATAACAACATAGTACATAGCAATGCGAAGCCGTGATTGGCTTGATGTGCCGCTATGTATTGTAACAGAGTGGTCACCCTGTATATATTGAGTATTTATATTTTTATTTTAATGGTAACCATTAAAATAAAAATTTCAATAATTATTGAACGTGACATAGCATTGTTCTCAACGGGCGGTTTGTTGTTTGTTTTTTCAGATGTTAATATTATTAGTATTTGGGAAGCTTACATTTTGTGTAATTGAGGCGTTTATATAAAAAGGGTGTACATTTTTATTAGACTAATTAATTGGTTAATTCGGTTTTCTTAATTAATAAATATGGGAATATCTTTAATGATGTTGTTTTAGATACTGGCAATAGTTAGGGATTGTTTGTAAAAATGGTTTTTTCTACTTCGAAGCAATGTCATGAAAATCAATATCAATCAAAATGTAGAAGTAGTTTTTTTAATCATTTCTCTTAATTAAATTTAAATTCATTTTCAGTGATTTAAAGTAATTTTTCAATTAATATTATTTTTATAATAATATAACTTTTTGGCAGAAAACTCCTAAGATATTTTTCGTTAATAGTTTTATGACTGGTATATCGGCATCTTTGGGAAGGGAAATTTTGCCTGTTTTGAGTTATGGTTAAAAATGGGATTCGGAAATATGTAGTCGTCTAGTTAAGTTGGGTCTTAAGGGAATTTTAGAATTAACGTAATATGTGAAAATTTAAAGTCGCGAGTATAGAAATATCTGAAGGGTAAAGATACTATGTTAAGCTTAACTTAACTTTCAAATTAAAATATTTTGTTGTTTTTAACTTTTCATTTTTCTTTCATTAAATTCTTTTCATTGTTGTTTAATCCTTTTGTTTTATTGGCAAGATATATTTTAATTAATTTAAAATATATTTGAAGTTTTTTACCTTTCACATTTCTATATAAAGTTAGTGATATTGGAAGACATCGAAGAAACATCTAAGAAAGTCAGATAAGTATTAAGTAGTAATTAGATTCTTATATTAACATTTGTAATCATATGATATATGATAATGTGGTAATATTATGTAATATTATTACTGGTGGCACGCTACCCAAATAGCAACTATACAGCTATTTGTATTTGATACGCCTCCAAATAATAGTGTGTGGTTCTAAATTAATGTCTTAGATAATTAATATTTTTGGCTTTAATTGGGACCAGCACCCTATTACAGTATCTTGTAAGCCAATCACGGGTCTCATTCTTGTGTTTTATGTTCTTATGCCTTGAGACGAAAATACATGGGACTTTTATAATTTTTTCCTAGTAGTTAGTGCCTATGACAACGGTTGGGAAATGAAAGTCAGCTGATTTTACATATCTGTTGTCAGAAAATTAGTAAACGTCAAACACATAACCTCAAATTGAAAAACTAATTTTAAGATAATTTTTGCGTTTTTTTATGTTTAGGTGTTAGGTCGTAGGAAAAATAGTATACGCATCTCGTTGCAAACCATTTCAGTGCACATCGAGTGCACTCTTGTGCACTAAAAACTAGGTTTAGACTTTCATACGGTAAAAAATGAAGTTGCCTTAAGGCCTATCCAGAAGCTTGCATAAGACCATAAAACATAAGAATGCGATCCTGTGATTGGCTTACAAGATACATGGCGGCACATCAAGCCAATCACGGCATCGCATTGTTGTGTGAATAGGCACTTAATCAGATTAATAGTAAAATATGGCACAGCAGTTTGGTTACACAGAATTCTAGGGACCCTAAATAAAGTGACATTAAACTTCGTTTAATGTCATTATACCGGGTGTTTTTTTTTTAACCTGAATCTTTCAAATATCTCGAATACTATGCATTTTAGAAAGAAAAATGTTGAACAACAGTTGTTTATTTTAATGGGGGAAACAAAATGGCGTTTATTTTTTGCGGATATTTGAAAGTTTCAGGTTAAAAAAAAACACCCGGTATATAGGGTCTCTACAGAATTCTATTATATGGCAACCAAATATTTGAATATTAAATATTAACAAATGTTTTTAACTACATGTAGTATGTATACTTAAATATGTACATACTACATGTAGTATGTATACCTAAATGTTTACTTGCCATAGAGAATTCTGGATGCACTGAGCAGAAAAATTATTATGTCACATCCTAATATTTTTCTAGTTGAGGCAATTAGGTTGTTTTCCGTGATAAAATTGATGTCTTCGGAACCGAAATATCTTTTAGGTAAAAATTTAAATAATCTGTAAAAAATATGCTATGAAATTGTATTTTTTTAAAGTGTTTTAGTGAATTCCACCTTTATCATAAATAATATGAAAAATATTACATCGGCACTTAGTGCTACTAAGAGTGCCGATGTATTGAAATCTTCGCCGAAAAGTCAAAATCTTTGACCACGTTTTTTTCACATTTCTGGACGTTTTAGACCATTCTGAGTCAAACTCAGTAAAAAAAAAATTTGCGACTCTGTCTGTCTGTCTGTCTGGGTGTAAACTCTCTAACTCCATTTCTACATGAGATATCGACTTGCGGTTTGCATATTGTTTCTTATCGTAGTCCCAAGAGCTGATTAGATTTTGGGGGTAAACAATTGCAGGTAAGGGGGTAAAAATAGGGTAAAACTCCTATTTTTAGCATTTTTTCTTTATAATTAAGGCAATTATTATTGTATTTGGTTAATTTAGCACTTATATAAAAGATAATTTTAAATTGGTCAAAAAATGTTATAAACAACGTTTTCCTAAAACGCATTGTTTTTCGAGATATTGGCGTTTAAAACAGTAAAAGGTTTTTTTAGCATATCTCACATATTTATAACCCGATTTTAAAAAATTATATTTTAAATAAAAGCTCTTTTTAAGCCCTATAAAAAATGTTATATACAGTTTTTTGCTAGAATATAATGTTTTAAAGATACAGAATTTAAAATCAAACAAAACACCTAGTTTGAAATTTGCAAACTAGATGGCTCTAGTGTACAATAGTGCCGATGTTTTTACAGGGTGCTTGCAACGTTTCATCTAGTTTATTTTATATCTATTCTTTTCACAAAATATTAACCACTTAAATATTTAGTTTCCTAAATGGCTCTACAGTTTTTGGATTTAATTGATCCTGTCTATAAGAATTTAAAATATTAAAATAAAAATATCTTAGGTCATTATTAAACGATGATACCGAATACTTGGATAGGTATCTTAAATTTCGGAAAAAAAATAAAGAAATACTAACCACAAAAACCTTTATATTTATGATGTAGTCACTATATCATAATATTAGGACTCGTTCAAGGTTATGAGACAATATTCTAGTTTTATATTTATAAATTCTTAAACTTTTTATTTACTGTTTCAATAAATCTGATTATTAAAGAATGTAAATGTTTCTTTTGATAATTTTCAGGTACTAGACTCATCATTATCATCACTATCATCATCGATGCCTTATCATGCATCACGTATCTAAAAGAGTAAAAATTAATTTACAGCCTAAAAATAAAATTGTTTTATGTTGAAATCCTCAAATGGCTTAAAGCAGTCAAAATGTTTAAAATAGTTTGTTTTACAATATTATAGAAATAAACAGAGAAACTAAACATATTACAGTAAAAGAAAATATTTCAGCTAGATTTGTATATGCATGTGTTTTAATTTTTGTTATTTTTCTGGCATACACACATACCCAAAACTTGGTTATTAAAGTATTTAACGACGTCTCGTTTAAAACCGTTTTATTACAAAGGATTACAGTTTTTCGAGGACTATTTAAAATTTTTGGTTAACATAAAGGTAAGTCATAAATTCACAGCTTTTAATATGTTTAGATTAAGCGCGTGTTTCTTAGACAAATAATGAGATCTGGTGGTAAAATATAACATTCTCACTAACAATAACAAAGGGTAAAAGCATTATTTCCATTATAAAAGGAAATAATTGTTTATGTTTTAAAATGTACCATGTTGTTTTTAAAAACAGATATGTAATATTTATATTTAGTGTTGCCGCCTAAGGCCTATCGTCTCGCTATCGTCTCGTTATCGCTGAACAGAACGATAGCGAGAGGTGGAAAAATATCGCATCGTTCTAACGATAACGAGAGGCCTCTCGCCCGTAACGAGACCGAAGCGAGAGCGATAACTATCGTACAGTTAAAGACAGTGGAATGTTGAAGCCACCTAAAATCAGATAAAAAGATTCGACACAAACGTCATTATTTAATTTTGAAATTTAATGATTTTTAAAATGCAAATATATTCTTTAATAGGCATTATAGAGCATACATTAGCCCATTATAAAAGGCTTTTATCTTTTAAAATCGTATCGCAGGCAGAAACTGCTTCAACATTATCCTATTTTATAGCAGATATAAAAATATGAACTCCTAGCAGTTGCACTAAGTACCTAATTAGGCTTATAGTAAGTATGGTAGTATCTGACTAATACGAGGGGTAATTTAAAAGAAGGCAAAAAGGCCAGCGCTGCTGTTAGTAGGACCTGAGTGCTAAAAATCGATTTTAATAGTCTTTACATATTTTGCTTTCCCATTTTTACTTTCTCATAAAGAAAGTATTGTGATAGAAAAAAAGCAAACATTTCTCCCTTTCCCCAAACCGATTTTGCTCAAAAACGAACTTGTCGAAGATAATATAAAAAATATCTGCATACCAAATATCAAGTCGCTAGCTCAAAGCGTTCCTAAGTTATCGTGGATACAGACAGACCGACGAACAGACAGACAGACAGATAAACAGACAGACAACAACCAGACAGATAGACAGACCTACAGACAGAACGACCGACAGACAGACGGATATATTTTTTGCTTATTTTGATTTTTCTCGACGTTTCAGGAAAAAATAAGATGATTTAGGTAAAAAAATGTTTGCTTTTTTTTCTCACAATACTTTCTTTGTGAGAAAGTAAAAATGGCAAAGCAAAATATATAAAGACTATTAAAATTGACTTTTAGCACTCAGGTCCTACTAACAGCAGCTCTGGCCTTTTTGCCTTCTTTTAAATTACTCCTCGTATTAGTCAGATACTACCGTACTTACTATAAGCCTAATTAGGTACTTAGTGCAACTGCCAGGAGTTCATATTTTTATATCTGCTATAAAAATAGGACAATGTTGAAGCAATTACTGCTTGCGATACGATTTAAAAAGATAAAAGCCTCGTATAATGGTCACATATATGCAGCAAAATATCCTTTTACGAAGATATATGCATTTTAGTAATTTTTGACATATTCTTTTTAAATGTGACATTTGAGACAAATTCATTAAAATAATATTAGACGGCTGAAATATTCAACTATTACGCTGGAACGATAAGTATCGTTATCGCGAGAGGTAGGCGATAACGAGAGGCCTCTCGTTATCGTTTGTGCGAGACGATAATTTTTGAAATATCGCATCGTAGTTGCGATACGAGAGGTATTTATTGGCGATAACTATCGCTTTAGGCGGCAACACTATTTATATTAAACAAAATATAATAAAAATAAATTTAATCATAGAACATTAGCATTGTTATATGAAACTTATATTTTTAATTGCATTGTTAATTGTGGAAATTTTCATATAATTAAACCATAATTACAATTTGAATTTAATTATTTATTAAAGTATTTATTGATTTTAATGTACATGCTTTGAATTAAAAAATAATAAACTTATTGTCGTGTGATAATTATTATTATTATTATCTATTTATCTGAAGTTATTACAAAGTCGTGGGGAGCCCCAAATAAGCTCTAGGCTCGTAATTTTGATAACAATAATTTTTTTGTTATTATTTTATTGGGAGATTTAGCTCAGCGGTCAATGGCATCGATATAGCCTGACACTGATCTAATGATCGTGAGTTCAAACCTCACTGGCGCCGATTGCCTTTTTTAGTTAATTAATAATTGAAATTTGGCGAAGGCGTACTCCCTAGATATATTGGTTCGAAAGTCAATTAAAGCCGGTGGTTCCCTCTACTACTAGCCCACACAAGTCCTGGACTTAGGGATGCTTAATTAAGTAGAATAGTACGAGGTTAAAAACAAACATAAAAACATAAAAAAAAACATAAAAAACATAAACTAAATGGAATTTGGACAGTCTTCACAGTAAATAAAGTTCAAGTATAGTTATTAATTGATACAGGTATACAGGCGCACAAAGTTTATAATTTGAAAATAGTATATACTAAAAAAGTGTTTTTGTTTCATATCGCTAGCTTATTTCATAACTGAGAAATTTAAATTTCCGCAACATGCAAAAATCAATAAAATGCAAATTCAGAGGGGGACCACTCCTAACCAAAGCAATGTAAAAATAAAATAAAACTGGTTTTGAAGTACGCATATATAGGTTTAACAAAACAAAAAAAAATTATTAATTTGGAACTGGTCGAGCGCCCAAATAATTCAAAATTGGACGGATCTCAATGGATTACGCCTATATTGTTTTACTAAGAGGAAAAGTGAACTTTTTTTTTACTAGTCTGTAGAATTTACGGACGACGCGAAGCGGAGTCCGGAAACTACAGACGAGTAAAAAAAGCACTTTTCCTCTGAGTGAAACATCTTTTTTTTCTTCAAGCATCCTATATATATTTTTTTAAATATTAATTTTTGAATTTAATTTATTCAGTAATAAAGTATGATTTTTTTTTTATTAAAATAGGCCAATAAAACCCTTTCAAAATAAACTTAAACCTTCCTTAGCTCATTTTAAATTTTTTTCGTAGGTTAAATCGTACACTTTTCGAGATTTCGATGGTAACTTGTCTAATGTAGCATTTGCAATTTCGGAAAGATTTATATATTCTTCTTCAATCATTTTTAATCAATTTCACACAAGATTTTTGCATAGAATTTCGAGTCAACCACCTGTTTACATAATAAACAGATAAGTTTGAAGTATGGCTGCATAGAAAAAACGGATTCCTTGAACCAAGGACACGTGTCTTTGTATATGTTCAAAGCCATATTCTCTAGTCTCAAGGCTGGCATTTTCTTGAACCAAAGTCAATATCATTGAATAAAGAGCGCGGATTTTTATTCCAAAATCCGTGCTCTTCATTCAAGGACATTGACTTTGGTTCAAGAAAATGCCAGCCTTGAAACAAGAGAATATGGCTTTGAACATATACAAAGACACGTGTCCTTGGTTCAAGGAATCCGTTTTTTCTATGTGTCATCAAAGTCAAAGAGTGCTGTCGCCAGTGGTGGTTTTGCTAACTAACTTTTTTTACGGCGTACAACAATGAACTCATTTTTTTACTGTAAAAAATAGATCACTTCTAACTAGCGTGTTCAGTTATCAAATGTGAACATTTTAGTACGCTTGAAGAAAAACAAGTATTTTTAACATTTTTCTATAAAAATACAGTTAGCATGGGTTTATTTATAGCATTATAAAGTATTTCAGTTTATAAAGTTATTAATAGAACAACAATGTTTATTTTAACAGAATCAATGCATACATCTAAACAATCCAGTAGTAGATTTTCCGAGTTGATAAAGAGTAATAATAGAAACAGTACCTGTGGTGTCATTTTTATCACGCATTCGCCATAATTCGAAGTGTTTATGCTATGCGTGTAACAACTATATATTTTACGCTTGCACGATTATTATTGAGACTGCGGTTTACCATAGAGGGGTGGAAAATTAACCGCCAAAGGCTAAGTAACACCACAACAACCCCTTCAATATACACGTTCATAACTAGGATACAACATTCAACAATTAAGGTTAACGACAAGCATGTATTTGACTACAAGAAATTTCAAGGCGAGAAAAAAATTATAAAATTAAAATATTAGAATTTGGGTTCATTATTTGCTCCCAGCTGTATTTTATGTATGTCTTAAAGTACATTCAAATTAGGCTATTTGAAAATTGGCAGGTTCCTGGATCGGGTTCCTTTGGACGCTAGAAGCCTCGAAAAGGTGAAATGGAGTCCCCGAAAAATATATTTTTAACTTACCGAGTCAAACAAATTAAATTTATCCAATAATACATACAGATAATACGACAATTACCAGCTTTATTTTAAATAGTTAAAAACTCAATAATAACCCCCGCGTGGCTTTTACTTTATTGTGTGGATAATTATTTATTTTACCCACTCAACTGTCACTTGTCAAATTATTTTCTTGTAAATGTTATTAAAATTTTTAATAAAAATATGAATTCCTAAGCTATTTATTGGATAAAACCTTTTATGGCACTCATGGGTAAACCGATATTGCCCTCTCGAAAATTTTCTCATGGGCAATATTTTACTTTACCCACTAGTACCATCAATAACTATTATTACATTTAGATTACAAAGTCCAAAAAGTTCCTTTGGATGCTAGAAGCCTCGAAAAGGTGAAATGGGGTCCCCGAAAAATATATTTTTAACTTACCGAGTCAAACAAATTACATTTATTACATTTAGTTTAGTCTATTTTCACAGTTTTACACAATTATTTAGTAGGCTAAAAGTTAAAAAAAGAAATAATCAACTTCGTTTGAGCTGAGTGTGTCAGATACGACAGGATCAGGTTGCAAGTCTTTGAAACTCAAAGACTCAACCAAGAGGAACTAAAAGATCTCCCCTGGGCCAATATCCTGACCTTTAGTGAAAGGACGGGCAGGTTCAAGGAGGACTCAAATTAGTAAATGGCTGGGATTGCCTGGGGTGACAAAAAGGACCAGAAATGGCCTAGTTGTCCGGCTTTGGCCAACCCAAAAAATTTACTACTACTACTAACTTCGTTTGACTTTAAAAGTAAATATTGTTTTATTAGTAAATTTAATAATTAAATTTTCCTCTTTAGCAATAAAAGTTATTGTTGTATAAGGGGCTGTCCATATATTACGTAACGCAATTTTTCAAAAAAATTGACCCTCTCCCCCCCCCTGTGTAACAAACTGTCACATTTACCAACACCCCCCCCTCCCCCCTGTGTAACGCGTAACAATATAAAAATTTGTATTTTTTTCTAATATATCTTGATACAGAATTCCGCATAATGCAAGACGGTAAAAAGACAGTGTAAAAATGATACATATTTATTATAGTAATAGATATAGCACTTAATGTACTTAAACGAAAAAATCACTCAAACTTTAAAAAATATTCATAATCAATATCACACAGGGAAAAATATTTGGTACCTCTTTTTACACTGAGTGTCACATATAACACGTATATTGTTTATGCACAGGTACACAAGATAGTACACACATTGGTGTTCTGTGAGTACACATCCCGCGCGAAAATGTATCATCGCCGATGGTTCATCGGCAAGATCACGCAAGAACAGGGCCGTAAGATTTTTTTTTTTAATATCAATGTCAACAGTTTTTTTACTGATTACAATATTATTTAAATATGCATAGTTTCGTCAATTTTTGTGTGAAAAGGGGAATTATGGGCCACTAAATAGTAATTTATGTTGAAATAAAAATACATCTGCCAAGCTTAGGAAATAAACATTAAATTTATTAAATTCCGTTACGTAACGTTTACCTCCCCTCCCCTCCCTCCTGTCACAAACTGTAACAATTTTTCTGACCCCCTCCCCCCCCTAAGCGCGTTACGTAATATATGGACAGCCCCTAAAATAATATCGTCGTAATATTAATGCAAATGGATGAAGTGGTTGTTGGGTAAATGAAGAGAGAGAGAGAGAGAGAGAGAGAAAGAGAGAGATCAAACAATGGCCGTGTCTGAAACGTTATTAAGGAAATTTAATATTGAAATAGCATTTCCACTGGTATTTTCCCGTAGAACAAAGTAAATGTATTATTGTAACAATAAAATAGTATTGACATTTCGTTATAATGGATATAATTACATGAAAGCTTACAAGTTGTAAGCAAAATATATTATTATCTATTAATAAAATCATAATAATTACATTGAATTCGATCGAAATGTAGAAAGTTTTTAGTTGAAATATTAAACTATTTATTATTCGTGGCTCTTTGTTTACTTAGGATAATATACGTGAAGTCCAGAAGAACTGTATTTTTGTTAGTATTACTTTTCAGTTATTAAAATTTAGTAAAATATAGCGATCCCTTTTATAAGAAAACCAAAATGCAAGAACACACCACTTTAGTCTTGTAACCTCACCTCTAGCTGCGTCAGCTGAAGCCGCCGCAAGATAGAGTGACCCTAATCGGATTTGACATTTAATGTCCATCATCAATAAAATGTTTCAAGTCATCCTACTTTTTTATGTTGGCGGGGTCGTTCCATAATGTAAATTCAATTTTCTAAGGTTTTTTAAAATCAAAAATTTACAACAAAGTTAATGTTTTAGTAAATAAAAGTATTGTATAACAAAGAAAAATTGTAATTCTTTTAAATGCTGGCATTTAAAAATGTTGTTACGTGCAATAACGCCACAAATCGTCTGATCTGTTTACCGTAAAACACCCAGTATACGTGCAGTCCAGAAAAACCGTATTTTTGTCAGGGTTAGGAAGATATGTTTAATAAGAGATGTGGTTCTCAATTTTTAACAGTATCTATTTCCAAATGTTTCTTCTTTTTTTTCAAAAATGTTCTTTCATAGTACTTATCTCCATGGTATTTTATGTATATTATTTTTTCTACGAGCACTTTTCCGTACGCATTTACGTGTGCAATGTGCCACTAGCTAATTTTAAATAGAAAATAAAAGTTTTTACTAAAAAAACTATTATATGATAAACAAAAAACATATCTTTAAAATATTGTAAATTGAAAATGTTGCCTTGCTAAAAAAATGCACGTTTGGAGCTCTACCTCAAAAACAAAGAAGAGTAGAAAACGTTTGGGGAAAATTAAAGATAACTTGGTCTATATTGAATGGTAAAAATTCATTTTGATATCTTTGGTAGTAACGCCACAAATGGAACACTTTCCCGAGCGAGTCCATTATTGAAAACTTAAATAAAATTCAATGCTAAAAGTTCACCTTCCAGCAAACAGATGTCATTACTATAAAAACAAATACAAAACAAAAGTTCTAGAATTTATGAACAGATGGCTTTTTAATAAACAGTTTGCCTGTAATCTGATTGCAACAATTTTAGTACTGAATACATATTATTACCTAATATGTTTAACTACATAATATAAAATTAAATTAGGGTTAAAATAAATAAGGTAAATATAAATAGTTTTTATTGCTTATATTGGCTACTCTGATTACTTTGTCTTTCTTACGTTGGCTAAACTGTTAAAAACTGTTACAAAGAGATAGCATTGTAAACTAATTTTGACTGATTTTTCTACCTTGGGACACCGTGTATATTGGGTACTTTTCTGACGGCCGGATATATATTAAGAATTAAATACAATAATTTACATTTAAAGTAGTGACAAGACAAGCAACGATTGTCGCATACACACATAAATAAATATGAAACATAATGGACAAATATCCATAAACAAAACGTTCAATTACCACTTATTAAGGAAAATGATAATGAGGTCACATAAATTAACATAATGAGAATGAAAAATAAATCAATAACTTATACCTTGTTAAACAATATTTTATGTATTATATGTTTAATTGAACGGTTTATTAAAATTTAAATAACGTATTAAGTATATTATATTAAAGTACTAGTTTCATATGGTGTAATTTTCTGGGGAAAAGATTACCAAGCCGTTTTATGTGGTTGAATTGATCAATTGAAAGAAGGCGCTATATTGACAGATGTATCTAGATTGTATATAATTGAAATACAATTGAATTTATTTAGTTGGTATGCCCATTTCATTTATAAATGAAAATCTCTATCTTTTATATACACAAAACCCGATATACTTCTCGATATATTCCATAAAATTAAAATCGGAAACGTATACTATGCTCTCTATATTAAGATATAATCAAGTATACTTAACTATAGACCACATAAATGTTTTAGATTACTGTAGAAATATCTCTTCAAGGTTGGACACTTTTAGATACATTTCAAGCATTAATAGACTATAAAAAATCGACTCTAACTATAAAACGGCAACAACAGATCGGCAGAATATATCTTCTGAAATAAGTTTATTTAACTTCTTTAAAGTATTATTCTAAAAACATAATAATCTATGTATTTCTTCATCTTAATCTACGATTAACAAATATTATAGACTAAAATATAAATGTTTTTATAATATTAGATAATGCAGTAATAAACAATTTTATCACACGTGAAGTTTGACTAAAATAAAATAAATTTTAACCTAGTTAACATTTAACTTCACTATAAGGAGTCACACATTATTTTTAACAAAAGATGGATGAATTTCCAGATTATGTAAAATATAAATATTATAGACTAAAATATAAGTGACCACTAGCTATATATCCGAAACATAGGTACAATTTTTATTTTATTGTGCATCGGAATCTGAAAGCAGACTTGTCTGTGGCCCAGATAGGTCACTTTAAAATGCACTTTTATGCATAATATCTGTGATGATATTTTATATCACAAAAACTTGTTTCTCTGCAGAATAACTTAGTTTTTCTACGGCTGCTTTAGAATGTAAGCAAATACACACACTTTTTAAACACAGAATGAATCCTAGCTCTAGATACGGTATGAATATTTCTTATCAAGTGTTAGAATGAGCAGATGTAGTGCCATCTCTTGTTTATAAAATTGAAGAAAACTGTAGCAAAATTAGCAAAAATATATTTATTTTACCATGAAATATTAAATAATTTAATGCAATTTAAAGTTTTGCGTTAAAATTACATAAAGTTTATTAGTTTTTCTTAATATTTGACCAGCTTTTTATCAATTTAGTTCAAAAAATTAAAACTGCTCCATCTATTGTTAAATATATAAACCTGATATATGTCACAACAATCTGACATAACTTTCAAATTTGCATTATAATTTGTAAATATGTGCTAAAATTAAATAAAAATCTTTTTTAAGTACTGATTTGATAAAATTATTAAATAACATTAATTGCTTTATTTAAAAATATGTGTATTGTTGCATTTACAATGTCGAGTCACAAAAAACATTGTTTTTAACCTTGTCCGCAGTTTAAAGCCATACAGTGTTTCATATTTGCAGTCGAAGAAAAAGTATAGTCAATAACACGTATGGAATAGTCATTCCGCGCTCGCGGGACCGTCATACTCGCCTTCCGGCTCGTATGAAAAACTTTCCGCTTGCGCGGAATAAAATCTATTCCATACTAGTTATAGAATATACTATTCTTCTACAATATGTTTTTAATTATTTAAATTCCTATGCATATTCTCTTGTCATAATAAATAATGTCAGAAGCATAAACAAATAATTCATAGAATAGATTGTCTATTATAAAACATACCTATGCATTGTAAACGTACAATAACTGTTATTAATATTTATATATGAAAATATTGGCATATTTACCATATTTAAATAAAAATATCGTGATACTACATCATATTGTAACAATATTGTAATAACATCTAATAAATAATCGTATTAGTAATATAACTAATAGCTAATTAAGTATTTTTTTTAATTATTCATATGACAAGGCCGTTACTACAATTCAAATTATTTAAATAGTAAATAATTGTTATGTTTTATGGCTTGTATAATATATACTGACTGCTGAATACATAAAGCTGTCATATCAATACACAATCTCTGCAATTGCATCATAGAATAATTTAAATATACTGCAGCAGGACTTTATTAATCGTTTAGAACTAAAACAGTTGGAATGCTTCAAATGTAAATAATATTTTTCTATTTTGCAACTCTTATAAGCTCATAATTACGCATTTTGCGTGTTCTTGTAGGCCCATAAGAGGTCTGTAGTTTTTTCTTTTGGGTTGGCAACAGACAAAAGCCTATCGCTTGACGTTTTCCGTGCAAATGTCGCGTCGCTTTAAAGTTTAACACGTTGACTACTACCCGTAATTTTCTCTTTCTAACCCTTATAAAATATACTATGGAAAAAATGTTGAGAGTCACCGGTGACTCTCCTGGTAGCGAACGTGTTAATTTTCTACAAAATATTGTATTTAGGTTATTTTTACCTTATTAAAATTGTGGCTTTGTTACTTGCAGTGAAAAGGGGAAGACATGACTATAAAATATATCAAAATATCATTTTTTCTTAGAATTTTAAACATGGCGAAAACTGTAATGCCAATCCGAAACAAAAAACCCTAAATCAGTCATCAATTTAAATGTAAGTTTTTAAAAATTTTAGAGCAAAATAGAAAAAATTGTGTAAAGCACTCCTTTCATAACATATTTTTAGCGCACTAGTACTTTAAAAAGTCCAAACTCGCCGCAAGTTACTCGTTTTCTAAACTAGTACTCGTGCGCTAAAAACGTATGTTATAAAACTAGCACTTTAATATACTATTGTTCATAATATTTATTAAATACAGCCTGTTCCAGAACTCGCCTACAGAAATTTAAGGGTATATTAAAAACCCTCTAAAAAATATGAAAAAAATGTAAACAAAATCTATCTTCGCTCAATTCAAAAATAAAAACGCTTTAGGTGGACCAATACTGTTGCTGATGTTAAATTACCTTTAAAAGTTGAACTTGTAGTTATGGAAGCAAATTTAATTATTGCAGGTGCATAATCTGTAGGTTGACATGTTGATTAATGTGACATAAATATTTATTAATGTCAAAAAGCCACCGCAGGATGGAATGACCCTATAAAAATAGAATATTTGATAGCCTCTGTCGGTTTTGTCAAAATATAATAACCTAAAAAGATTCTAAAGTTGAAAGTCTCAAACAATAAACGCGTCAACAATTAAAATGCAACCATAGATACTAATAAGTAGGGAAAAACTAATTTGTAGGTAATTTAACATGAGCAACAGGATTGGTCAGATTAAATAGCTTCCTTCTTAATTAGTATTGAAGATGGATTTTTCTTGAATTTTTTTTCATATTTTCCAGAGGGTTTTTAATATACCCTCAAATTTCTGTACGCGTTCTGGAACAGGCTGTATATACGTTTCTGCAATTAACCACTAAATTATTAATTAATAAAAATAAGTTTTTATCTTCAAATACATAGAATCTCTGCTATTTGATGTGCAGCTATTTTAAACTACATGCTAACAACCTGTCATAACTAAACTCCCTTGATGGTTATAAAAGCTTTTTTTGGTATGCCGGCAATTTCTTTTACGGATGATGGTAAAGATTTTTCCTTGCATATTTAAGATAACCTCCTAGGAATTTAAATTTTAGTCACAGCTGTGACTAAAATTTAAATTATGTAATTAGAAAATCATTAGCAATTATTATTATTTTTCTGTAAAGGAAAGGAGGGTTTATGGATCTGTTTTTACGAGTCTTAAAAAAAACAATTGAATGTGGTTTGTAGAAATACAATTCTAATTGTATTTTTACAAACCAGATTTCATTGTTTTTTTTTATGTAAGTTTTTTAGGGTGACATCTTTGATCGGTGAAAAGGACAATCCTTAGTTTAGTGTAGCTCCATAAACCTTCCTTTAAATCAATGATGTTGAATTACACCGGCACTTAGTGCTACTAAGAGTGCCGATGTATTGAAATCTTCGACGAAAAGTCAAAATCTTTGACCACGTTTTTTTTTCACATTTCTCGACGTTTTAGACCATTCTGAGTCGAAATCAGTAAAAATAGATTTTGCGTCCGTCTGTCTTTCTGTCTGAGTGTAAACTCTCTAACTCCATTTCTACATAAGATATCGACTTGCGATTTTTTGCATATTGTTTATTATCGTATTCCGAAGAGCTGATTAGATTTTGGGGGTAAACGATTGGGGGTAAGGGGATAAAAATAGGGTAAAACTCCTATTTTTAGCGTTTTTTGTTTATAATTAAGGCAATTATTATTTTATTTGGATAATTTAGCACTTTTAAAACATAATTTTAAATTGGTCAAAAAATGTTATAAGCAACGTTTTCCTAAAACGCATTTTTTTTCGAGATATTGGCGTTTAAAGCAGTAAAAGGTTTTTTTAGCATATCTCACACATTTATAACCCGATTTCAAAAAATTATATTTTAAATAAAACCTCTTTTTAAGCCCTATAAAAAATGTTATATACAGTTTTTTGCTAGAATATAATGTTTTAAAGATACAGAATTTAAAATCAAACAAAACACCTACATTGAAGTTTGCAAACTAGGCTCTAGTGTACAATAGTGCCGATGTTTTGACAGGGTGCTTGCAACGTTTCATCTAGTTTTAACTAAAATTGTGCCTAATATAATATTAAGGGCCACTTGCACCAATTTTATTTTGATCAAGGTTTAATTAATCTACGTTTAAAAAATAATCTCTGGTTAAATATGTTTGCATTGCACCAATGAAAGTTAAACAAAGTTTAGTTAAACCGAGCACACATCTCTAATTTTAGTGTTATTTGAATGTAGCTAACTTCACATTATTTTGACGTTTGACGTTTATATCATTTGGTTTATTATATTTTCAAAAAAAGCTGTTAGTTATTGACAGTAACTTATTGTGTTATGTGTTATTGTGTTCTGTAAGCTAAAAAGTAGCAATGGATATGCCTAAAAAAAAAGATGAAAACAAAAAAAAACGTTCGCCCAATTATACCATAAATGATAAAGCTTTATTAATTAAAATTGTGGCACAATACAATAGTGTTATCGAAAACAAAAAAACGGACGCAATTGGGATATTCCAGTTGTTCTTCAATACGTACAAGAATATTGGCCACTGTTTCTTTATATAACCTAAATTTTTGAAAAAATGTTAGATCATCCATACTTACAAAATAGTTTTGTCGCTCATGATAGGTACGGAAACCATCATCCAATATTTCCAATTCCAACAAGTCTTCATCTAATAAATCGGCTTCTGCCATCATTGCAGGTAATTTCGTAAAATCAAATAAAAACACTCACGGGTACGAAATGACAGATAAAAACCTAAAGTTAGGTTATGTTTTGATATAACCCAGGTTTAAGTGACATAAACCATCAAACTCGAACGATTACATTTATTCTGAGATTAAGACGAATAAACTTGGTTTAAAAAATGGTGCAACAGCGAAACGTCAATTAACTTTTAAACCATTAACTTAATCCGAGTTTAAGCTTAAATCATGTTTGGTGCAAGTGGCCCTAAATAAAAATGATAAAAGGATTAAAATATTAACGCGAATTAAATTGTCCCTTGACGTTACTGAAAATCAATTAATATTTATAATTATTTTAATTAGTTTCAGAAAAGTAAACACATTACTTAGATGATGAATTTTTAAAGCGTTGGACTTTTATTCTGTTAAAATTTTAATTGGTCGAGAGGGTTCTCGAGGTGATTATGCTTCTCTTTCTAAGAAAGGGTCGAATCCCTTTCTTTATGTCATGCCGAACTGAGTAACTAGTTCCAAAGGCGTCTAAGTTAGTAAGTAAATTTATATTCGATTGTTTCTAAAAGCGACACTATTTTAAATGTCAAAAGTGAGTTTTTTTCCACCAGTGACTAAACAATTTTTCACTCACTCTTTTACGTACAGCTTTTGATCTCATCCAAAATTAGTTACATACCCTATTAATTATAACTATTCTATAAATAGAAGCACGTTAACTGAACCATAAAAATTAAAGAAAACCCCAAATTATTCTTTAGTTTTTGAATAAAATACTGTTTTTATTAAAATTCTGTCATCACCGCGTCCATTTTGACGTTTGTAATTGTTTATTTTTAATAGGCATACTTAGGCCATGGCTACCTATTATTTTAGCATTAAGAAAACTTCATCTTAATATTTTTGACATAATTTTTCGCAAAATTATAGATTTTTATTTAAAAATAAAAGGTGTTGGATAAAATTAAATTCTCAACTTGTGTATTAAGTGATTACACTACACGGAAAAAAAAAATTATAGCTAGGAGCGCTATAACACACATACCAAGCAAATTATAATCGCTTATTATATAGATACAAGGCTTTCTCTTACAATTATGGCAGTCAGTGTAAAAACTTATATGAAATACTTTAATTGTTTAGTGAATAATAAAATATAACAAATAGTATGGCATTTATAGATTAAATAGATTTAATTATTGTCCGTGCTAATAATTTTTATAATATAATAAAATTTCTGTAAATTTATAATAGTGCCTGTAATAAATATAATTGTGTCTGTAATATATATAATCGTTTCCAATATATTTTTAACATTATTAGTTATTGTGTCCCTTATAATCTATAGCTTAAATCACTATAATTTGCCACTGTTACCAAATATCTTATAATGTATAGCGCAGAGCCCACTAATTTCTTTCCGTGTAGTTAAGAAAATAATTATTTGTTCACTTCTGGTCTTGAACTAACTGTTATTTTTGACCAGATACAGTTATTATAATCATTTCATACCAAATAAAAAAAAATTCTATAACATAACCTCAAAATATATGTTAACTGATTAATCTGTTTTATCCACTAAAATAAATTAAAAACACAAAATTTTAATGGCGATTTCTCCCTTTAGATTAGACTGGGACAAAAGTTCTATCCAAAAAGAATAGAAGACATACATACACTCCCATTTCCACCCAACCAAACAAATTCTGTATTTGTTCTTTGTTGAACAAATACAATATTTACTTGGCCGGGCTAAAAGTGTAAAAATTTAATTTTTATTAAAGAAATTACTGGCGCCATCTAAATTTTAGTAGAATTATCTTATTCTACAGATTCACTTTAGCTATGTTCGTTCGTACCGCTCAGTGCTACACTTTCCGGCCAACCAAATAAATATATTTACAGTATACTGCATTGTAATATGAAAAAAAAAATACAGTATTTATTTGGTTGGCTGGAAAGTGTAGCACAAATGAGATAGAGATAGGGTAGACGTCTTTTGTTTCATAATTCTAGTTGTAGAGATCTCCATTGTAAAATCAATTTCAATATTTATAATATTCATAGAACGGTTTCAGAAGTATTATTATTTTTATAACAGACACATTTTAACAGAAATTAATCACCAAGCTATAGCTTTTTATATTTGAAAATGAAACAGCATGCAAAAGAAACGATTCAATTGTTTTTTAGCGATTTGATTGGATAGCAATTTGTCATGGTTAACTAGATAAGTAAAAAAAAACAGTAAAAAGAAATATATTTTGCAATTTAAAATTAAGTATATTTTACTAAAATAAAACGGTATAAATTTATAAATTCATCCCTTAATTTGATGTGATGGGTTTTTGTAGAGGAACTGTTTGGATGGCTTTGGAACAAATATCTTAACTATGGCTTGTTTACGAAAGGGTTGTGTCCTAAATGAGATACAATTTTCAAACATTTGAAATTATTTCTTTTAGTCTGAAATGAATTAAAGAAGATGATGACATTGATAACGATTTTCTTTTCTTTACTGATTGTGTTTTTAGTCGTCATTAAGATTACGAGAGGGATGCTTAATGCTTTTTAACCAATTAGATAAATAAAAATACTTTTTTTTTAATATTATACTATTTATAATTTAAAAGAAACGTCACATTTATTGTAATTTATTGAGCAACAGGGTAATATTTTAAATGCCACCGATTATTTAAAACTTGTTTTAGACTCTAAAAAATTGATTCTTAGGAATAATATTATGGCTTTTTGATTTTTGGGGTATAGGGCTTTGGATCTGACTAAAATTGTTATCTAATTTTGCTGTGACGTTTCGACGATGGATTTTCGTCGTTTTCGAACAGAGAATTAAAGCCAAAGATTAGTCATTGTCACTAACAGTTATTTATTTGTTTAAATGTTTTGTTTATGTCAGTGTTTACTGTTAGTGACAATGTATAATCTTTGGCTTTAATTCTCTGTTCGAAAACGACGAAAATCTATCGTCGAAACGTCACAGCAAAATTAGATAACAATTTTAGTCAGATCCAAAGCCCTATTCCGCAAAAATCAAAAAGTTAAATTATACAAATCGGACAAAAACTTTCAATTGAATAATATTATGGGCAGATGTCAACTTTATCCTTAATAATTATTATAATAGTATGAACCCGAAACTGAAGTTTCTTTTTTACAAAATGAATATTGAAGAAGTTGGGGTTATAATTTATAACTTATAAATAGGAGAATACAATAAACTTGGGATAATTCTTTATTAAATTTTAATTATATACAGTGTGATTATAAAGTGCCAAACAGTTTGAAAAGAAAATACTCTTCTTTTGAAGCCACGCCTCTGTTAGAGTGGTGTGCGACAAGCCCATGTGATTGCTGCGTACAACAGCTCGGTGGCCAGTAAAACGCAGACAGCTTTCTTGTATTTTACTCATCGCTAATGCCAGTTTTGCATTAAAAAGTGTTCGGCACTTTATAATCGCACGGTATATATTTATTAAATTATAATTATAATTATTAATAATTATTAACGTCAATATTTTTTACCGGAATAAAATTATTAGTTCTATTTGAGGGGTAGACAACTCAGCATAACTTGTACAGTAGGGTATTACAAAAACCATATTTTTCTAATTTTTCTTATACACCCCTCCTATGTAGTTTCAATAGAAGTTGCATACCAAATTTCAGATTATTTGAACATTTTTTGAAAAAGCCCAACTCAGATATAATAATGATGTATTTGTGTTGTTTAATTTCATTGTTAAAGTTTTAAAGACAAAACAAGCCCTGAAGATACGTGATGCTACGTATTCCATTATATACTATTCACAGTTTCACAGTGGACGGTATATTGCATTTTTCCAAATAACGGAACTTAAAAAGAAAAAAAAAAGATTTTTATAAATTCTTTTTTTGGAAACATTTTTTTTTCATTTTTCAAAATAGATTTTTTTTGAAAAAGAAATTGTCCTTTGCGTCATAGAATAGCACTGCCTGAGTATATGTACATTTGATAATGGCGTACACAAAAAAGCAGTTCGTAATTCGTGCTCGTTCACTATAAAAATTTGTAAAATTGTGCAGGGCAAGAACGTAATAAGGTGGTCACAAAAATTCACTTTCTTGTCTCGTATTGTGTTTTACTTAATAAGGAAGCGAAAACGTATTTTTTTGAGATTGTTAGCTAAGTAGCTGTGTTTCTAATATTTCTATGCGAAGTAGTTGACAACAAAAAGAATGACAAAAACAAAAAAAAAACAAGAAAATAAAGTAACGAAGGAATCAGAAATTTCTAAACCTTGGTTTTTCTTTTTATTCGTATAGAATCGCCAGGCCTATATGAGATTGTATCCGATACGTACACGAAGTGCGTGGGGCTTACTTAAAATGAAAAATTGTTATTCAAGTGCGCAAATTTTATCTTAGAACAGCTGAAGTTGTTATTGTGTCTCAATATTTTTTATTATGGTCTGTTTCTTCAAGCAAGAAAGTAAACTAAAAATCGCACAGTGAATATTTTCAAAACAGATTTGAATATTGGATGTGCGAATATACTGCGTAGTTTATTTTATAAAACGTAACTAAACTCCGCGCATTATCTATCTGAGTTGATGGTCATTTGTTTCTTGTTATTTGGTTGGCAGAATATATTTAGTTCCTTATGTAAGGTTTTCATCTTGTTTAAAATTTATTGTCAATCAAGACATTATTTTGACATTTATAAAAAGTCCAAATAATTTGCTTTAGCAAGAAGAAATAACAAGAAAAGTGCATAAAAAGGAAACTAAAGCATCAATCTATAAACATTTTGTTTAAATGAAGTAATATATGCAGTCCTCTATAAATTTTTGAAGTAAACACTATAACAGAGAATTTTTTGGTTAAAATAATACTGGTCCGTAATTTTATTCAGGTAATGTTAAATTTAAGTTTATAATAGCACTTTATGAATAAAAACTTACTTTTATTATAATTTTGAACAAAATTTTACTTTTTAAACAGATTTTGTTATTATTTGTAAGACGTAAAATGACAGTCAATTTAACCTAAATGTTAAAAATTATCAAAAGCACAATGGGCTACAAAAATATTACTAAAAGTCATTTTTAAACCACTGATCATAGCTTCCTTGATCCAATTTGTTACTCAGATAGATAATGCGCCGAGTATATATTCTATACACAAACATATACTATTCAAACCTGTGGTAAAAATATTTACTGTGCGATTTTTAATTTACTATCTTGCTTGAAAAAACAGTTTGTTAACTTTTTGTACTTATTGCCAGTACTTTGACAATATTTTTAAAAAGCAATAATATATATATTTTTTTTGAGCTCCTGAAGTTTGTTTATTTTTTACCCATTAGAATAAACATATGTTTATTGTTAATGTAGTAAAGTTTCAGGTGATTACAAATAAATTTGAATGCAGTAAAAAATAAAATGTCTTAACATGGCGATAATTGGCTCACCCACCTTATATTTTGGGTTCTATTCGTAATATTTTGGTGAAAAAAGGTGTAGAAGGGCTGTCATTGTATTTCAGGCAGACTCTGGTTTTCGTTAATGGCCGTAGAGATAAGTGAGCATGTTGGTATTTGTGAGTAGCGCATATATCTTTAACGACACCTCAGAATGCCGAGGTAGAATATTCTATATAATATGCAGCATTCAATTTAAATTTTGTGGGAATCGGGTTTTGTTTTTTCCATCGTTTTATGGCTATTTATATGCCTATGGTAATATCAGTTTTGTTGTTTTTTATATATGAAAGAACACACCGCCAACACCGGGGTATACCTCTGTCTCAATAATTTTAATGGCCATTGTGGTGACTGAAAATTAATGCATATGCCATCTTTTACCAACAAAAACTAAAATATTAGCTGTGAATTTTTTATTATGGCATTTCAAAGTCTTTAATCGCCTACACAACCGAACAAACATCTCTTATATTAAAAAAATACAATAAAATAAACTTTTTCTACGACTGCTTTAGAATGTAAGCAAATACACACACTTTTCGAACAGAATGAATCCATTCTAGCTATGAATTCTAGGTATGAATATTCCGTATTAAGTGTTAGAATGAGCACATGTAGTGCCATCTCTTGTTTATAAAAGTAAAGAAAACTGTAGCAAAATTAGCGGAAATATATATATATCGATACCCCAAGCAACAAAGCCGTAACTCATATATTGTCATTTTTCACGACAGCTAAATTTCTAAAATATTTTTATTTGTTATTTAAGGGTGGGTAAATGATTGAAGTGGAAAAGGAAGCCATGCGATACGTCATTTGAAAGCTTATAAAATTCTCTATTTAACTGTATAAGTATTTATTGTTTATTTATTGTTTGTTTCTGATAATATTAAAGTTTAAAATTTTTTACTTTAGTGTTTTTAGGTAAACTTTTGGTTAAAATGGCCTGTGGAGAAATCTGAGTAGTACCACCATGTGTGTCTTTTTTCAATGCGTGCTTGGGAGTGTCGATATTACTTTATTATTCCATCAATCTATTTTCTAATCATCGTACAGAGTGATATTGGTAGACTGACAGTTTCGGGCTGCTGGCCCTCTTCAGTACCAAGAGTCAACTCTGCACGCTGATTAAGAAAACGTTTTTAGACTTTACTCGCAAAAGGAATATAGCCATTAGATTGATGTAAACTTGTGCGCCATCTATTTCTAGATGTAGACAACTACTCATACCTCTCCTAATCTGGAGACTTTGAATGGTAGCAAGTTGAAGACTTGTGTGTCTCAAGCACATAGTACCACTAACGGGTGGTTAGACGTAAAATTAGTAAGGACAGAAATTTTTAATTTTAAACAAAATTATAAAAATATTAATTTATTATTCCATCAATCTATTTTCTAATCATCGTACAGAGTGATATTGGTAGACTGACAGTTTCGGGCTGCTGGCCCTCTTCAGTACCAAGAGTCAACTCTGCACGCTGATTAAGAAAACGTTTTTAGACTTTACTCGCAAAAGGAATATAGCCATTAGATTGATGTAGACTTGTGCGCCATCTATTTCTAGATGTAGACAACTACTCATACCTCTCCTAATCTGGAGACTTTGAATGGTAGCAAGTTGAAGACTTGTGTGTCTCAAGCACATAGTACCACTAACGGGTGGTTAGACGTAAAATTAGTAAGGACAGAAATTTTTAATTTTAAACAAAATTATAAAAATATTAATTTATTATTCCATCAATCTATTTTCTAATCATCGTACAGAGTGATATTGGTAGACTGACAGTTTCGGGCTGCTGGCCCTCTTCAGTACCAAGAGTCAATATATTACCATGAAATATTGAATAATTTAATGCAATTTAAAGTTTTGCGTTAAAATTACATAAAGTTTATTAGTTTTTCTTAATATTTGATCAGTTTTTTATCAATTTAGTTCAAAAAAATAAAACTGCTCCATCTATTGTTAAATATTTAAACCTGATATATGTCACAACAATAGATAGATAGATCTTTATTGTCCAACTAGATTTTACAATATGGGACACGTCGTTTGTTAATTATAAATTATAAACTTAGATATTAAATAACAATAAATAGTATTATGAATATAACATATTTAATTAAAATCTGACATAACCTTCAATTTTTGCATTATAATTTGTAAATATGTGCTAAAATTAAATAAAAATCTTTTTTAAGTACTGATTTGATTAAATTATTAATTAACATTAATTGCTTTATTTAAAAATATGTGTTTTGTTGCATTTACAATGTCGAGTCACAAAAAAACATTGTTTTTAACCTTGTCTGCAGTTTAAAGCCATACTGTGTTTCATATTTGCAGTCGAAGAACAAGTATAGTCTACAACACGTATCGCTCGCTGGACCGTCATACTCGCCTGTCGGCTCGTGCGGAATATTGTCTGTTCCATACTAGTTATAGAATATACTATTTTTCTCGGTTTTATTACATTATAATATTATTCACTCTCGTAAAGTAAATCCACCACTTGAATAGAGAACATTCAAGAATCAAGCCCTGAAGGGCATGTACACTGGACATTAGGGTGGGTCCAAACAAAGTTTTCGGATTAAGATCTAAGAGCAAAAAAAAGTTGTAACACATTAAAAAAACACGTTTAAAAAAAAATGGTCAAAATTCATTGAATAACTTGGGAGCGAAAAGAGCACAAAGCTTTTATTTTTCTCCCAACACGATAACTTGAAAACGGTTTAAGACAAAGACTTAAAAATTGAAACACAGGTTTAAAAACTCAAAATTTGATTTTGTTTTCTTTTTGAAATAAGTTGATGTCCCATAAATGGGACAAAAGGGGCAAATTTTTTTTTTTGCAATAACTTGCTTAATTTTAAAGTTAGGTATATAAAGTTATATATTAATAAAAGGGTCTTTTTATACCCTACAAAAATGTTTATATTCATTTTTAGTGTAAATGCTGCCGTTTTTAAGATATTTAATAAAATAAATAAATAAATATAGGAAAAATAAATAAAATGTTATTTTATTGGTAACGTAACAAATTTTAATTATTAATAATAATGGAAAATAATAGACCAAAAGATGGCGCAAGGGTTTAAGAGTCTTTACATATAAAAATAATGTAAACTATAATTACCATTTTTGAAATATAGTGAAATTTGGTAAAAAGAAAGCAACATCTAGTGAGTATTTAAAACAACACTATACGGTGCGTAAATTAAGTCTGGAACTACCCAATTAACTTTTCAGTTAAAGTTAAAAAAAAAAAACGCTCGGACAGGTCGATTTTTATTATTAATTTTACAAATTTGGTGTAAATTTTTTTTTCAAAATTTTCACCCCCTTGCACCCTCCCATCACAACCTTTTTTTTAAATAACAACTTACCCCTTGTGACACATCGTTAAAAATATTATTTAATAAGCTTACTAACGGTGTATGATTAAGCCTAATTTGACAAAGGGCTTATAAAAAAGGGGTGGCTATTTAAAAAAAAATCGAATGGGTGGGTGCAAGGGGGTGAGTTTTCACTAAAACTACCCTCACCCCTCAGGGGGTGAAATTAGAAAAAAAGTATTATTAGATTCATATTCGTCGACCCCAAAAACCCCTATATACCAATTTTGAAGAAAATATTAATAATATTGAAAAATATTTACCCCCTCAAAAGTTTTTTTATCAATTCAATTTCAGCAACCTTGAAATATGGGTATAGCAATTTTCAAATTTTTCTAAAAAAAATGTATTATTATAAAGGGGGGCAATTGCCGCACCCCAATGTTTACCAAAAACAATCCCGAGCCAGAGCTTTTGGTAACATACCTATATGCCAAATTTCAAGTCTGGCTTAAAGCGTTCTTAAGTTATCATGCCCACAAGATTTCCCGGACAGACCGACCGACCGACCGATCTACCGAGCGACAATTTTTTTTTTGCTCGAAATTGATTAATATCGACATAAACCGTCATAAAACGCAAAAATAAACAAAAAAAAATTTTGAAAATTTTTGCACGAATACCAGGCTTTCCGAAATTTGAAAATTTTCAAAACGAGAAAGCAAAATTAAGAGATATTCTCATAGAAGAATCAAATTCACTATAGGAACTTTTATCGAATACCAACTGTTAGCCACTACATTATAAACACTTAAATTAATTAGTAGGTATGCATGTATAAGTTTGTAATTTTTATAATTTGTGTAAAACAAAACGTACAAAAGTCGAACGTCGACCATCCTGACCAATAACACTATGGATTTTATTATTTCATGGTACTCTCTCATGGGAAAAGTGTTCATGTTAAGGTTTAATAATAAAAATCAAACCAACAACCACTAGTTACCGTCAAGAGGTGTTCTTTTATTTGGATATATCTACCAGCCAATAATGCGCACGAATATAACCGATAATTACCATTGCGCTTTCCAGTCGGAACACTCGAGATGTCCATCATTGTTTCTTGAAAATAAAGAACCATTCGACCAGCTTAAAAACGTTTAAATTACTAAGGAAGTACAGCAATGTAAAAGAATTAGCGTAGGAGAAGAACATTATATATTTTTCTTACGACCCCCTTTGAAAATAACATTTAGCACACTCTTTTGTTCTTTAGAAAACGCCTCATGTCACACTAGTTTGATATTTGTATATCACCCTAGTTTGTTATTTATGTATGTAGGTTTGCCTAATTTTATATAGACATTTACGTTGTAAATTCTAC
The DNA here is from genome assembly GCA_958510825.1 of Brachypterus glaber. Taxonomy (NCBI): domain Eukaryota; kingdom Metazoa; phylum Arthropoda; class Insecta; order Coleoptera; family Kateretidae; genus Brachypterus; species Brachypterus glaber. The sequence goes on from OY294046.1 coordinate 73,247,410, forward strand.
GATTTTTTTCACCTTTTACGACCGCCTTTTTTGATATTTTTTATGTTTTCAATCCAAATATTTCTGTTTTTCATGTCAAAAATAAAAAATATATAAGTTATAACCTTACTATTTTGACCAATATAACTAGAGATGTTTTATTAATATCTAGATTTTATAATAATTACTTAATTTGTGATTTAGTTACCTTTATAAAAAACATCAAAATACACAGTCTTTTCCTTATGAATTGTAAAACAGTACAGTTTTATTGTCTTATTTGTTAGCCACTACATTATAAACACTTAAATTAATTTTGAAAAGTCAACTTCCAGTAAAACAATATACCATCACGCTTCCCCAAAATATATATATATATATATATATATATATATATATATATATATATATATATATATATATATTGAACCTTAAAAATGCCTTCAGATCAAAATTAACAAAAAGTGACTTACCCGGTTTTTTCCCTATACCCTTCATATGCCTAGCAATTTTATTATTTGCTATATTTAGATAAATTTAGTCTAAAGTATAGTGACCTAGTTCATAAAATTAGAGGGCTGAATAGTTCACAATGTAGATTGTAACAATGTGGTCAGAGAGATAATGTAAATAGTTTGTTATAAATGTATTAGTTTGAAAACGGGAGGCTGACGTCCCAGTTTGATATGAAACAGTAATGCTTACAAATGTCCTGCTTAATCCCTAATCAGATAACATGGTCGCTGTAACAGAAACACAAGAGGAGGTGGTGCGAAATCTAATCAAAACCGATTGCTATGCTGTTTTGACTGAGTGGACTGTTTGTCTATCGAGCATGGTCGTGATTAAGCCCTTTGTACATTAGTTCATGGACAGAGGTCAATGCGTATGCCCCGCCATCGGTAAACATTATTCCATGAACATGGTAACAGTTTGTAGTGTTCCGTGCGGAAAGGGGCTATGGTAAAAAGAAAATAAACAGTTTATTAAGATACTGAAAAAAGACAATGTTTTTTCGAACTAGCCCGAATTTAGGAAAATACTGTTTACACTGATAAAACAGTTTATTTGTGTCAACAAAATATTTTGTTGGATATGGATAATTGAATTGTTTGATTGTGACAAATAAATTTTTTTTCTGTAAAAAAAATAAACTATTTAGTTCCCATTAATAAATCATTTTAAAATAAAAATATTTGTTTACATGAACTAAATATTTAATTGACTCAAATAAAATTTGTTACAACCAAATAATTTTACTGGCCATATCCAAATAAATCTTTTTTTTCTATTTTGCGACTCTTATAAGTTCATAATCACACGCATTTTGCTTGTTCTTATAGGCCCACGAGAGGTCTGTACTTTTTGTTCTTTTGGGTTGGCAACAGACCTGGCCTATCGCTTGACGTTTTCCGTGCAAATGTCAATGTCGCTTTAAAGTTGAATTTTCGACAAAATTTTGTGTTTAGGTTATTTTTACCATGTTAAAAATGTGGCTTGGTTAATTGCAGTAAAAAAGAGCAGAGATGACTATAAAATATATCAAAATATCATTTGTTCTTAGAATTTTACACGGTGTAAACTGTAATGCCAATCCAAAACAAAAATCCCTAAATCAGTCACCAATTTAAATGTAAGTTTTTTCTAAATTTTAGAGCAAAATAGAAAAAATTGTATAAAGCACTGATTTCATAACACGTTTTTACCGCACTAGTACTTTAGAAAACTCGTTTTCTAAACTTGTACTCGTGCGCTAAAAACGTATGTTATGAAACTAGTACTTTAATATACTATTATCAATGTAGAAGTTATTTGCAAAACACTTAAAAAGTGTACTTTAAACTCAAAATGACGGCTTACCTTCAATTCTTGGAGATTTACAGTACTTTCATCCACACTGATAAAAAAGATAATTTTGATTTATTTGGATATGGCCAATTAAATTATTTGGTTGCGAGTAACAAATTTTATTTGGGTCAAATAAATATTTAGTTCATGCAAATAAATATTTTAATTTCAAAATAATTTATTAATGGGAACAAAATAGTTTATTTGACAGAAATAAAATTTATTTGTCACAACCAAATAATTCAATTGGCCATATCCAACCAAATATTTTGTACACACAAATAAACTGTTTTATCAGTGCAGTATAAACTAAAAACCCACCAATTTTCAAATCTTTTGGATTTTTTTCAGGAAAAAAGCTTTTGTTGCCGGTTTTTTAACTATTATTAACATTTTTTTGGAACGTCCTATTTAATAATTATACGGATTCTACATACTAAATTCAGGTGTATTTGCATAATATTAAATTAATGTTGATCTATAATTATGCATCTGTACAATCAAATTATTAACATTGTTAGCTTTGATCACTATAAACACAACTACCTAGTTAGTTGGAACTACTGCTAATTTATATTCTGTAGAATCATTTATGCAGATAGAGAATAATTCCACAGTATAGCTCCAATTTTAAATATTGAGTTAAATAGCTTCAGAAAATTTTACTGACTATTTCACAAATAATATATAGGCCAATCAAAACCTCGCATTTTAGGTTTCTTGACCAATCAGATCAAAATGAATCTGATAATTTTTGCACATGTGCAATTATGACTTGGTTACTATAGAAGTAAGAAACTGACAGTTACTGACATCTTAATAAATGTTATATTAGAAATGTGTTTTTAATTTGTGAAGCTTACCTTTAGTTGATTTATTTTTGTTGATAAGCAATATAAATGCTTATTTTATTACCAAAATATCCTAGGTATAAACCCTAATTAATTTCAGATAAAATACTATATTTTATGCACTTTCCATCTTAACAGCTTTAAATCACTGATATTCGTAAATTTTAATTTATTTAATTGAATCTTGGTATTAAAAACAGGCCACTAAAAACTAATTTAAACACTTATTTATTAAAATTATATTAACAATAAAGAAGTAAATAATTTACTTCTTTTAAATGACGGAAATCAAAACATCAAATGACTGCGCTTGTACCAGTACAGCGTTGCCAAACTTTATTAGAAACCGATCGCAAATTGAAACACCCGTTATTTTATTTCTTTTCAGTTGAAAACTAAAGTTTTAAAAAATAATACAGCAATGATCTTTATTTAAATGCTAAAATATATGATAACAACTATTTTATTGGAATAATCTCAAGCATAAAATATCTCTCCAGAAAAGTTTAGATTTGGCAACAATCGCGAACAAGTGAACATTGTGATTTTAAAAAGCGCGGCAAATTTGAGATTTAAATTTTTAATTATAGTTGTAAAGTTATATTGTTGTTTAGTTCTTAAATTTTTAATTTAAATATTAAACAACATTAAACATGGTAAAAGTATATACTTCCTTATTTTGTTTATGAAATAGTCTTTCAAAATACCATTCGTACATGTTGAATTCAAGAAAATTGTCAAGCAAAATATTTTTTTAATACAGTAAAAAAATTATCGATAATTCAACATGCACTTATGATATTACTACTGACAACTTCTAATGCTAATTTAGAAAAAGTGAAAGCTTTTCAAAAAACAATAATAATAATAATAAGTAAAATAATAATAAAAATAAGAACAAATTTTAAGTTTACTGAGCTTGGCAACGCTCAGTAAAAATAGATATCATTAGAATATGGTATACAAGTCATAAAACCATCAACAGCAAAATTGAAAATTATGTACGTCAAAACTTATGCTAAATATTCTTTGCCGATATTACTATTTTATATTTTAGATCAGCTTAATAAGAGGTGCTGGTTAAAACAGGCAAATTTTGCCCTTAGAATTCGAATACGTTTGCAGAAATGTTCTATTGCATTCCGTTTAAAATATGATGGATTTTGAAAAAAAAAATACTTTCTGTTTTTGGCCAAATTTGGTCAAACATAAAAAGTTTATTTAATAATTAATTAAACATTCTAGTTTAATTGTTATTACATTGGTTTCTTTTATATCTTTTATATCTTTAATTAATATATTAACGTTTCTAAAATTCTACGTTTTTCTATAAAAATGGTGTAGTAGTATGGCTTGTAAAAATTCTACTGGATTTAATCAGCATGTTATTAACAGCGTTTTATTATACTATTCATAGCGCTTGCGCTAGAATAATATACGCTGGTTTCGATTTTTCAAAAAAAATATCAAAAATCGCCCTAGACAAAAAAATCTTGGATATAAATTTGTTTCATGAAAAATACGCAACTTTTTTTTTCAAATGTCCGTCTGTCTATCTAATGGATCGAATAATCTGATCGACTTTTCAAGAAAAATTAAGTTTTACAAGGGGAAGTTCACTATTGTTTTTGAAAGTAATCCCCCCAAAAACAAAAAAGTTATGGGAGGTAAAAATTGAAAAAAGCTGAAAGAAAATTCCGATTAACTTAATTTTTTCAGGAAATATTACTTTAATTTTTTTTGGTGTTTGGGAAATGCAATATACCATTTACTGTGAATAATATATAATGGAATGCATAGCATTACATATCCTCAGGGCTTGTTTAGTGTTATGCTTCTCCAGGGGACGCCAAAATGCACTCTGGTACATTCTTCTGGGAGACTTCTCTCAAGAGAAAATGGAGATTCCCAACTGAATCTGTCCTTTGCGATTCTGTCGAGGAGCAAAACTCCAGCTATCTCCTACAGTGTGAGCTTTGCCTAGCAAAATACACAAGAAAATATTTGGTACAAGCGACCCCAAACGCGCTAGACTTAGCCAGATACTGGTCAAATAGAAAGTACACAGCTGTATTCTTAAAGTTTTATTTGTTAAAAATATTTATTTTACTTTTTTATTGGGAGGATTGGTGTAGTGGACTACCGCGTCGTACTTGACGAGTTTACTCCAAAAATAGCGTGAGTTTGATTCTCACAGGCGCCGATTTACCTTTTTCAGTTAATTAATAATTGAAATTTGGCGAAGGCGTAAGTGAAGCGGACACTTCCTATAAATTTGTTCGAAAGTCAATTAAAGCCGGTGGTTCCCTCTACTACTAGCTCACACAAGTCCTGGACTTAGGGGATGCTTAATTAAGTAGAATAGTACGAGGTTAAACAAAAAATGTAATTGTTACTAGAAGTTAATTGATATAATTGTTTAAAAATAAATGGTACATAAAACGTTTGACGTGGAAAAATAAATGTTATAATTAATAAATAATAGTAATAGGCTAGTCAGGTATACTATTATGTAATTTGTAGGTAATTTTAACCATCCCATCTTGTTATTATTAAAACTTAGTATATTATGTTTATTAAATCATTCTTTTATCACTTTTACCGGATATCCCTATATTAACCGGAACTGTTAAAGGTTTTGTTCCAAATTGATGCGTTTTTCATAATAACAAGGCCGTTTTGTCAGGTGCAATATTATAATAGTGGGTGCCGCTCATCTATTTTATTTATTTTTCATTATAGTTTGATATGATAATTTACGTTATAATAGAATCAAAACCTATTCATGATACGCAGTAGTCACATCTGAATGATTCCGACACAAAAACATAATCGACCATTTCATAAATAATTATAATTATATATGTTTAATTTAAAACAATTGTTTTACAACTAATATTACTTTATAAAAAACAATTTGCGATGACAATTTAACTGTCCAGACATATAATATTTATGTACATATGGACCTTGAAATAATTTTTCTTTGAGCTTTAAGTTGCTAAATTACTTAAAACTGATGTAACACTTGAAACTTTTTAACTTGTGAGTAGGATATATTTGTGTTTTCTACCTTCGCTCAAGTATTTTGTATCTTTCCAGCCAAAAATATTTTCTACAGCCTTTTTAACTTTCTCTTTTCCATTTTCGTTACTTTCTTTCATTTCTGTACAACTAGTAGCCTGTGCATTAGTGAAAAAGATGCTTGACATAATTTTGTTATAAGGGTATAAAAAGAAGAAATTAAACCAAATTTTATTATCTTAACTATAACATGAAGAGTGTTGTTTAAATGACATCATAGATAGTTGGTAAAGTAAAAGTAAAATCTTTTTCGAGGTTAAAAAATTGATTGAGTTGTTTATTTTGCGATATTTGAAATTGAAAACTAAAAATGAGGTCTACAAGGAAAAAAATAGGCTTGTCCTAACTTTTCAAGAACATTTTTGCATAAAGCTTATAAATTACTTACTTTTATTTAACTCGTTTATCGTATCTATATTATCCACGAATGATATCTGACGATTGTTTAAAATAATATCAATAGAATTCATTCTTGCCGAGATTCTTGCAAAAGTGGCAAAACAATCTTGTACATAAGTCCGCCTTCCACAAAAACACTAACCTCTTCGTCGAAAAAATATGATTCGAAAAGGACAAAAATATGATAGAAAAGGATAGAAATACTTACTATGCGAGCAAACCACCTAGTGATACATGGTTACTAAGAAAAGTAAGTTTGACGTCATTGTTTGTTGTAGTTAACTAATAAAATGTGTGTAGTATGCTGTTCTTCATATTAGTATGTTATAGTTTCGATAATAAAATTTGGTTATAGTTAGATAAATCTTGTTGACTAATTATTTTTTGCTCTGTGTTTGTAAATTTATTTATTTATTTATTTGCCCAACAGATACAGGATCCTATTTATAGGACAAAGTTTGAAAAAAGTTTAGATATAAAAAAAATGTAAACTTAAGCTAAACCTAATTAAGAAATATAATAATAGTTAACGTAATTAATATAAACAAACTATATATTTATATATAGAGAAAAAAATATATATAAAAAAAAACATAAAAGAAAACAAAGGAAAAAGAAAAAAAAACATAAGTATGAAGAAATTCTTTACTATATAACTCCTGTCCATCTACAAATGATGATCGGGTATTGGTAGTATACGCTTAAGGGAACAATTGTTTATATCACATAGGTCACAATTTTTTTTTTTTAATTTGTACACATGACGTATATAGGCGATGTAGTTGGTTCTCGCAGGATCGCAGTAGAAAATATAGTTCGTTCTTAAATTTCTGTGAACGTAAAAATTAATTTTAAAAAGGATGTTTGGTGCATCCACTTGGTTGTGCAGAAGTTTGTTATTACTATTATTATTATTATTATTATTATTATTATTATTACTACTATAAAAGAAACAATAACCACTTGCTACGAATACAATATCCCAGCTTTTATTTTGTTTGTTGATTTCCACAAAGCTTATGACTCAATCAGGAGGAGCAAAGTAAGAGAAGTATTAAGGGAATGTAATGTACCAATTAAACTTATTAATTTGTTTATGATGACGCTAAAAAAAACGTCAACAAATGTAAGAATGACAGACAAAATGAGTGAAGATTTTGAAGTAGACATAGGACTCAGACAAGGTGATCCTCTTTCTACAATTATATTTAATGCGATACTAGAAAAAATTATCAGGAAAAGTGGGCTAAATAGAAGCGGTAGCATTTTATATAAAAGTCATCAAGTGGTAGCATATGCGGACGATTTAGCAATTATTTCAAGAAGCAGAAGGGGACTAGAAGAAATTGTTATAAGTTTTTTGACAGAAGCAAAAAAGATAGGTCTTAGAATAAATGCAGAGAAAAGTCAGTTTATGAGGGTAGGAGAAGAAGAAATAGGTCAAAATTTAAAGATTAATATCGAAGGAGAAGAAATAGAGTTGCAGGAGGTTAAAGAATATATATACTTGGGAAGTCTAATTACAAATAAATGTGAAGAAAAGAAAGAAATAGATTGGAGAATACTTAAGGGAAATAGAAGTGCAGGGGGTCTAAGCCATTTATTATTAGCAAAACAATTATCAAGAAAAGCCAAACTGCGACTCTACACGAGTGTGCTTAGGCCAACTGTATTGTATGCATGTGAAGCATGGGTATTAAGTATAACAATGCAAGAATGTCTACTGAGATGGGAGAGAAAAATTTTAAGAAGAATATTTGGAGGAAGAAAAATGGAAGATGGGTATGTCAGAAGAACAAATGAGGAGATTTATGGCTTGTATAATGGCAAAAATATTGTGGATGTAGTAAAATCGCGACGTATACAATGGTTAGGGCATTTGGAGAGGATGGAGGAGATAAGAGGAGTAAAGAAAATTGCGTTTACAAGACCAGATTTAAACAGAAAACAAGGAAGACCAAGAAGAAGATGGAGTGTTGCGATATTAGAAGATTTAAGTGAGAAAAACGTGATGAACTGGAGAGTGAAAGCGAAGGACAGAAAAGTGTGGAAGAACATTACTAAGCTGTGGGCCTAAATGGCCTGTTATAGCTATATATATATATATATATATATATTATTATTATTATTATTATTATTATTATTATTATTATTATTATTATTATTATTATTATTATTATTATTATTATGATTAACTCTCAAGAGAACGAGCAAACTATACATGCAATAATTTATTCCAAAAAATCATGGAAATTCCAGATTTTTAAATTAAAATTACTGCGTATATAAACCCATTGTTCTGATTTATTTCTGAATAGCATTACCCACGTATTTATTGAATTTATTGAAAATAAACAGGAATGCAAACTTGCAATATCAATAACTAAATAGTTCTTAGTCGAATGGTGAAAAAAATACGAAACACACTGGCGAGGCAGCTCGAAGAGACAGCGTTGAAGAGCTACGACCTAGTCGTAGCGACAATGAGACAACTTCAGACAATGCCCACGGCAAGAAGAGCCTCCTACGACTTTCTACTGGGTGATTGATAACCGATTGCTTAATAGTTGTTTGGACTTTTTTGCGACTCTTATAAGCTCATAATCACACGCATTTTGCGTGTTCTCATAGGCCCATAAGAGATCTCCTTTTTTTTATTTTGAGTTGGCAACAGACAAAACTCTATTGCTAGACATTTTCCGTCTAAATGTCAAACGTCGGTTTAAAGTTAAATTTTCTACAAATTTTCGTTTTAAGGTTATTTTTTACCGTGTTAAAATTGTGGCTTGGTACTTGCAGTCAAAAAGAGAAGATATGACTATAAAATATATCAAAATGTAATTTGTTCTTAGAATGTTAAATATTGCGAAAACTATAATGCCAACCCGAAACAAAAATCCCTAATTCAGTCACCAGTTTAAATGTGTTTTAAAATTTTAGAGTAAAATAGAAAAAATTGTATAAAGCACTCGTTTCATAACACGTTTTTAGGACACTAGTACTTTAGAAAACTCGCTGTAAGCGGCTCATTTTCTAAACTTATACTCGTGCGCTAAAAATGTTTGTTATGAAACTAGTACTTTAATATTCTATTATCTATTTGTGTTTTATAATTACGTTTTTGTAGTTTTGGTTTGCGTATTACAATAAGCTTAATTGTAAAACAGTTTTAGTAACTTTTTTATTAACTGTAAAACAGTTTTGGGAATTTTTTCTGTTTATATGTTGGTAACAAAAACAAGTGTAAATTATCACAAATTTCTAAAAATACTGGTTTCTGTATTTAATATTATCTATTGATCTAAAAAACAGCTAAAACTCTGTGTCAGTTAAGTTCAAGCTATTCACAGGTAAGTCCCAGACACTAAAAGTAAAGGTGCTCTGCTGGCAGGATGAAAGCATTTAAGAGACTTTTACACACTGCAGAAAATGTTTACTCTTCTTCGTCCATTTTTATTCAAAATAACTATAAAAATACACTTAAAATTTGAAAAAACTATTATGAATCTACAATAAAAAAAAACGAATGAGAATTTCTTATTTGTCAGTATCATTAAATTGCCCAAATCAGTCAGAAATATACTAGATCAGATGAGATAGGCTTTGTTCTTTAACACTGAAACCGTGCTGGGGGACACAAGCTTATTGCTGGATCTCAACCCCTGTTTTTATTTGTCCTACATACCACGAATAAGTTTTTAAATTTTTTCGTACGACCTAGTGTACACGAAATAAAGAAAAATGCATGTTCACTATATATCCTAGTTTGGATATATTTCTATCGCACGAGTACATATTGCATATTTGAATAAAATGACAACTATGCACACTCATTTATCCAAACTAGTACACATAGCTTTCATTTTGATAAAAGTCGTTTGACGTTTATAAAATTTTGAAATGTCAAAATTAAACACAGGCAATTCTTTAAAATATAAATTTTTAATGAGTCTAGACTGTAGATCGAACGAAAAATGTTGTTCTCAACTCGTTTGCGACAAGTCCTTAGTGCACTCCAATGATTTTTTGACTTCGCTTCGCTTCGTCAAAAAAACTTCATTCTCGTGCACTAAGAACTAAAGTCTCTTACTCGTTACGAAAACTACTATTATCCAATACATACAGATAATGAGACAATTACCAGCTTTATTTTAAATAGATAAACTCAATAATAACCCCCGCGTGGCTTTTACTTTATTGAGTGGATAATTATTTATTTTACCCACTCAACTGTCACTTGTCAAATTATTTTCTTGTAAATGTCATTAAAATTTTTAATAAAAATATGAATTCTTAAGCTATTTATTGGATAAAACCTTGTATGGCACTCATGGGTAAACCGATATTGCCCTCTCGAAAATTATCCTGCTTGGCTGACGCCTCGCAGGTTAATTTTCTCATGGGCAATATCTTACTTTACCCACTAGTACCATAAATAACTATTATTCGTTACAAACAGACGTGATATAATAGCTAACTTTTCACTTAATTTGGCACTTTTGCTTATAGCACTCTTTAGTTGTTGATCACCTAGTATACTGGTATGAATATATTAGCACTAGGTGATCATAAGTCTCGCGACGAGGGAACCACAATATCAGATAGGACATTATTATACATACATAACGTCACTGGCCACATTAACACTACCCAACGTATTGTAAATTATTCCCAATCAATGTTCCAAGGAACAATATTTTATAGTGCTATTATACAGAGATAGTTTAATATAGAATAGTATAACAGAGGCGTAGGCTACGCCGCGTAGCCCATATTATTGTCACTTGTTGCTTTATTTAGCTGGTTTTCTTGTGATTTGGTGGTTGGCCGGTTTGGTTGATGTAAACATCCAAAAATCAGCTTAGGGTTATTTGATCGGTTGTTTTGGTTTAGTTTCTGGAAATCTTTGACAGACTCCCAAACAGACCAACAACTGAGACAGACTAATCGATCAAGTGAACCTAAATCAAAACATACGAAAACCAACTAAACTAAGCACCACCTGATCAAGTTACCTTGGCCCATACTTAAAAACAACAATAGTATATTGTTTTACTAAGAGGAAAAGTGAAGCTTTTTTTTTACTAGTCTGCAGACTTTACGGGCGACGCGAAGCGGAGTCCGGAAACTATAGACGAGGAACTTTTCCTCTGAGTGACGAGCACTTTTCCTCTGAGTGAAACATACTATTTTTCATTCAAGCATCCTATATATATATTTTAAATATTGATTTTTGAATTCAATTTATTCAGTAATAAAGTATGTTTTATTTTATTAAAATAGGCCAATAAAACCCTTTCGAAATAAACTTAAACCTGCCTTAGCTCATTTTAAATTGCTTTTGTAGGATAAATCGTACACTTTTCGTGATTTCGATGGTAACTTGTCTAATGTAGCATTTGCAATTTCGGAGAGATTTGTAGGTGTATAAACCATACATTCTTCTTCAATCATTTTTAATCAATTTCACACAAGGTTTTTGCACAGAAACTCGAGTCAACCACCTGTTTTCATAATAAACAAACCAGTTTGAAGTATAGCTGTCATCAAAGTCAAAGAGTGCTGCCGCCAGTGGTGGTTTAGCTAACTAACTTTTTTTTACGGCGTACAACAATGAACTCATTTTTTTACTGTAAAAAAATAGGTCACTTCTAAGTAGTGTGTTCAGTTATAAAATATGAACATTTTAGTACGCTTGAAGAAAAAAATACCCTTATTTGATGGAATCTTTGGCCAAAACTGATTTTTTCTATTTCTTTATCACCTTAATAAAATAAAACGGAGAGTAACCTAAATATTTGGTTTGGGTTATAAGAGAAGGTTCTTTATAAACCAAGGAAAACTAGTCATGTTTTAACATTTAACAAAGCGATTAAAATCGCTTTTTTATCGACTGCTAGTTCTAGTTGTAGTTCTAGTTGTAGTTCTAGTTGTAGTTCTAGTTCTAGTTTAACCTACGGGAACTAGAGTACCATTCATCAGAGTCTATCTATCTAAAATACCAAAAGAAACGTATACTCTATGTGAAGGTTCGCAAACTATATTCGACTTCTAAGAAGGTCAAAACCTATCCTAATTAATGTGGATTATACATTGTATAATGTACAATGCAATATCTGTTAAAGTACGCCACTGTGGAACGGTGACTTATCTCGATAGAACTATACAATAAACTTGTCACCATCGTTTTATATTATTTTTTAATTTGTCTTATTTCAAATTCAATAAACTCCCAGTCAATACAAAGCGTCTATTCCCCTTTCTTTTACAATCAATTTCCATTATGAAAAATAAACAAATTCACGGGAAATTTAATAGATTGGGGCCTATGGAGATGTCACCTCTGACAAGACCAAATTCGGCCTTACGCACAAGGGCTCAAATGGACAAGATTTTCCTGTCGGAATTTGGTGATTATTTTTAATTTTAAACTAGATGAAAGTTGCAAGCACCCTGTCAAAACATCGGCACTATTGTACACTAGAGCCATCTAGTTTGCAAATTTCAAACTAGGTGTTTTGTTTGATTTTAAATTCTGTATCTTTAAAACATTATATTCTAGCAAAAAACTGTATATAACATTTTTTATAGGGCTTAAAAAGAGCTTTTATTTAAAATATAATTTTTTGAAATCGGGTTATAAATATGTGAGATATGCTGAAAAAACCTTTTACTGCTTTAAAAGCCAATATCTCGAAAATAATGCGTTTTAGGTAAACCTTGTTTATAATATTTTTTGACCAATTTAAAATTATCTTTTATATAAGTGCTAAATTAACCAAATACAATAATAATTGCCTTAATTATAAACAAAAAACGCTAAAAATAGGAGTTTTACCCTATTTTTACCCCCTTACCCCCAATCGTTTACCCCCAAAATCTAATCAGCTCTTCGAAATACGATAAGAAACAATATGCAAAAAAACGCAAGTCAATATCTCATGTAGAAATGGAGTTTACACCCAGACAGACAGACAGACAGACAGACAGACAGACAGACAGACAGACGGACGCAAAAAATTTTTTTACTGATTTCGATCAGAATGGTCTAAAACGTCGAGAAATGTGAAAAAAACGTGGTCAAAGATTTTGACTTTTCGGCGAAGATTTCAATACATCGGCACTCTTAGTAGCACTAAGTGCCGATGTAAAATAAAAAATAAGAAATTAAAAGAAATATATTTTAAAAAAACCTTTTTCAAGCTGTAGTTCTGGCACCAGCTTACCTTCCTTTCTCGTTTTCCAGGTTGCCTTTAAGCCTTTAAGGTTAAAATAAAAAATATATATTTTTTGTGATTTTTTAAAAAACTGATGTAACAGTCAATCATTATTTTATTAAAATAAATACAAAAAATAACTTTGTTAGTTGGACAAGTAACAACAACAAATAATCAACATCTTTTGAGTTTTTCATGATCAGCTCCTACTTTTAACTTTTGGGCATGCTTAACATTATTTCATTTCAGTGTGACACTAAAATTTTAATTTTTAAACTTTAATATTTTTTCCCTTTTCACCCCATGGGCTTTACTAAATCGACTACTGCATTTCAGAAAGGGATTTTTATATTAATCAAGTGATCGAATAAAGTTATTGGGGTGTCCGGGAATAATTACATATGCCATAAACGACGGGAAAGCGTGTGTTAACGGCGCCCCGCGGCGAGATGGACCGCCCGATGGGCGCCCCGTCGTCTTCGACAAATCATAGCAGCCTCCAAGCCAAAAGCACAGCAGATCTCTCTGCACGAGTAGCCCCTTTACGTATGCTGATGATGTTTGTGTTTTATTTGTCGGTTATTATATTACTTAATGGGGTTGCCTATGGGACGATCAACAAGTCCCTATGACGTAATTAATTACCATTAATAAAGAGCAAAGGGACGTATCAGGGTCGGATTGGGTAAACAAAGTTTTTTTTTCAAATGTATTATTGTTATAATTTAAAAATTTAAAAGAATTACGATATTTTACTAAATACTGTATTATATTTAAAATATAAAAGTAAAAATGTTTCAATGGAGAATTCTCCCATTAGATTAGACAGGGACAAAAGTTCTACCCAAAAAGGATAGAAGACATACATACACTCCCACTTCCACCCAACCAAACAAATTCTGTATTTGTTCTTTGTTGAACAAATACAATATTTACTTGGCCGGGCGAAAAGTGCATTGTTAAAAAAATTACTGGCGCCATCTAAATTTAGTAGTAGAATTATCTTATTCTACAGATTCACATTAGCTATGTTCGTACGTGCCGCTCAGTGCTATACTTTCCGGCCAACCAAATAAATACTGTATTTGTTGTATGAAAAAAAAAATACAGTATTTATTTGGTTGGCTGGAAAGTGTAGCACAAATGAGATAGAGATACGGTGGACGTCTTCTGTTTCATAATTCTAGTTGTAGAGAGCTCCATTGGATTTAATTGTGAATGTAAAACTAAATTTTCTTGACCAACTAACATTTAACCTGATTCTGCTTTTTATTTTTCATATCATTAGTGATGTATATGATGAAATAAATTATGTCAATGGCAAATTCTTAATAAAGTATTACAGCAAAATCAGAATGCATTAAATACAATTTTTAAATATTCTTTATTAAGCAAAAGAATACCATTATCGAAGCTTTTCGTCGACCATGGAAAAAATTAAAATTTGCTTTTATATTATTTACACTATAATAATAATAATAATAATAATATTTATTGCATAGAAAGGACTTACATAATATATACATGGTAATCATTTGCAAATAAATATGCTAAAAACACAGAAATGTAATAAAACATTTGAGCGTGCCTTTAAAATATTTTCTAAAACTAAAAATCATTTTTTTTTTTTTTTTGTTTTTTTTTTTTTTTTTTTTTTAATAATAATAACACTAAATAACACTAAAACTAGCAATTTAGCTTGACTACGAATAAAAATCGCTCAGCAATATTTTAGGTGCGCCACTTTTTTTGGAGTTCAGTTCATGTTGCAGCCTGCAGAAACTGTTTTTACCCACCGCCGTGATTAATAGGCCTATTAATCACGGGTCTGTAAAAATAAACCGTTTAAACTTTAACCGACCGTGGATAAAGTATAGTATTTTACTTGCGTGTAATCGCTATTAATCAGGTGATTAGGCCACTCGCCTATCGGCTCGTGTCCTTGAATAATATCCTATTGTTTTATAACTAGTCATCCATTAACCATGTGTTATAAACAGGGCCGGACAAAGCCAGCCCGAGCCCCGGAGAAACTTTATTCCTGGAACCACCATTTTTACAAAAGGTTCTCGCCTCTGAAAAAAAAACATACTATCCCTTGAAGGCGCGGGGTCCGGGGAACCTTCCTCCAATCCCCCCCTGGATCCTGCCCTGGTTATAAATAAAATAGACCAATAGATTTAATTGCCGAATAATAGTATATTAAAGTACTAGTCTCATAACATACGTTTTTAGCCCACGAGTACAAGTTTAGAAAACGAGCCGCTTGTGGCGGGTTTTCTAAAGTACTAGTACTCTAAAAACGTGTTATGAAACGAGTGCTTTATACAACTTTTTCTATTTTGGTCTAAAATTTAAAAAACTTACATTTAAATTGATGACTGGTTTAGGGATTTTTGTTTTGGGTTGGCATTACAGTTTACACTATGTTTAAAATTCTAAGAACAAATGATATTTTGATATATTTTACAGTCATCTCTTCTTTTTTCACTGTAATTAACCAGTCCACAATTTTAACACAGTAAAAAATAACCCAAACACAAAATTTTGTAAAAAATTAAACTTTAAATCGACATTGATATTTGCACGCAAAACGTCAAGAGATAGGCTTTTGTATGTTGCCAACCCAACAAAAAAAAAGTAGAGACCTCTTATGGGCCTATAAGAACACGCAAAATGCGTATATTATGAGCTTATAAGAGTCGCAAAATAGAAAAAAAAAATACTTCCTTTAAAGAAAGATTATCAAATAGCGTAAATAAAAAATAGAAATTAATCTTATTCTTATTTTTCCATGTTATTAGTGTTTAGACCAATAAAAATTCATATATATGAATACAAATTTCATAAGGGGTTAACCGTTTTTTCTGTTCCGTTCGAGTTCATGAAACTCCGGATCTAATTGTAAAATTTTAATTCTATCACCATTTATTTCTGTTTTCTTTTTTCACCAATTCGTTTTTTCTATACGTTTGGACCATTTCCTTTGTTCTTTTTTCTAGCTTTATCGGATTATTTTTTTGCCTTACTACCATTATCATTAACAAATAAAATTTAAATTTCAACTTTGACATTTAATTATGATTAATTTTCAATAAAGAAAACTGAATCTGATAATAAAATTTACCCACCCTGAGGGACGGGGGTGAAAATTGGTAAATTGGGGATTTTAAGGTTGCTGAAAGTGAATCTGATAATAAAATAGTACGCGAACCTAGTTTTTAGCGCACGGGAGTTCGTTTGATGTGCACTGAAATTGTTTGCGTTTTTCCTACGACCTAATACCTAAACATAAAAAAACGCAAAAATTATCTTAAAATTAATTTCTCAATTTTAGGTTATGTGTTTGACTTTTACTAATTTTCTGACAGCAGGTATGTAAAATCAGCTGATCGTCACTTCCCATCCGTTGTCATAGGCAACGGATGGGAAATACGCACTAACTACTTACTAGGTCGTAGGAAATAGTATATTATTTACCAAGTGAGAGAAGTTTAACATTTTTGACCTGCGTCAAATTGCGGGATGAGCGCGCTAGCGCGAAGCCCGCAAGACGCGGTCTAAAATGTTAAATCTTCACTCACGTGGAAAATATAGTATTTTTTTCACTACCAGTACAATTAACTAGCTATTTATTTATTTTACTAAAATTTAATAAAAAAGCTTATAAATTTAAAATATCACGCTGGACGTTTGCGGCCATTAAAAAAAACAAATGAATAACTTGACATTTCTAGCAGAAATTTTCTGGTGATCTGCTAAAAATATTAAGTTAGAAAGTGTTTCCGTGTTAAGTGTAATAAAATATATAAAAATGGAAAGTGAAATGCAAAGTGATGATTCTGGTACTCCTCCAGAAATAAGGGAACAGGCGAAAACTGTGAGGGAGAATTTATTGCCTCAAAAATCAATATATGGGGGTTGTACCTCTAGTAATCTATGATCCTTAAGGTAATATATGGGTTGTATAATCTATGGTTGAATATGATGGACCAATGATTTTCACTTTTCGAAGTGTTTTTTGTAAAACATGTTTTATAGGTACTAATTTAGTTAATATTTTTTAATTTATCATGCAATAAATAAATTTGGTGCCTAAAGACACTTGCTATTTAATGTGATTTAATAATTAAGTGAAACGTCAGATGCCGAAACAGCTGAATAAAAATTCATTATTAACCATGGTGCAATTTCATTATTTTTAGAACCTCTGACGTCATAGGTAGAGGAATAATATTTCTACCAATGAAAAGAACAGTAATAAAGATGTGGTTTTAGGCTGGTGGTGAAAAATAGCTATTTTCCTAACAAGTGCGGAAATGCCTCTTTACACATGCGTTAGGTACCATACTTTTCCTACGAGCAGGGTTAAAATAAAACATACTTTTATATTTTATTAAATAAATCGAAATAAATTTTATTTTTATAATTTTTCAATAAGAAAATCAATTCAGTTAAGAAATTTGAACATGTTATTATGAATAAATATAACAAGAATAACACAACGCAATTAAGAAATTAAACAATATTTATGCGTGCGGAAAGAGTGATTTTTCCGCTCGTAGGAAAAATTCATTTCATGCACGGAGGTGAAAAATGGGAAAGCTCTTTTACTGGGCTGTGTATCCTAAAATAGTTTAGTGTTAATGGTTGAGGAACCCGTATATTAAATACTGTTTGTTAAAATTTCGGTTACGCCAAAAGTAAATCAAATTGTTGTTCCTAAGGTCACTTGGTTTGTTTTGTGTATTTTAGTGTATGGTCGGTTTGCGGGTTTTCAGGGGAAAACTTCCAGAAACCCAAATGACTAACCACCAAAACATCAGTCAAAATAACAACTGATTGACCTTGTTTTTCACCTGAAAACTTTAGCAAAGCCTTATGAAAATTGTAGTCTTCATACAGAGATTATTATAGGAAAAGCCTTTGTGTTATTTTGTTGCCATGCTCGGTTTAGTCGAGATCTGGTAGAAGATAGTACCACTTGTTTGATTGTATCCAGATTATAGATATTGTTCTATTAAAAGTTTTTTCTGTTTTTAAACAAGATTTTCAATTTTATCGACACGCGAGACCTGCTTTTAATAACCTTTGTTGTACTGAACGCAATTCAAATTAACGTTCTCTACTAATTAACCTAACATTAAACAAAAACATTTTAAAATTACGTTGAATTATACCACAAACCAATAAAATAAATGGAGTGACTAATCATACACATGTATGTATGAATTGCTCTGAAGCTATTCGTACACACAGTGTTTATGAACAGCGCCAGTACTCTTATTGGCGACTTAATTAGCTATGACAGTACGGATCCTTGATGTACACCAAATCTTTTAAATATTAGCTGTTTTAATTACTGAATTTTTTAGCGTTATGTAGCTACAATGTCATGGTATTTAAAATATCTATAAAGTTTATTAATTTCTCAAAAAAATATATACTTACCTTAAATACAGAAAATAATAAAATTAAGAATTAAAATAATAAAATTTATATTTTTTGGCTGGTCCGAACCTTCATTTCTATATATTTTGGTTTGCCAGACTAACATCTCTACTCTAAATTTCTCTACTTCATAACATCCCTACTCCATAACATCCCTACTCCATAACATTCCTACTCCACAACAACTCTACTCCGTAACATCTCTACTCCATAACAACTCTACTCCGTAACAACTCTACTCCACACTATATGCACTTTATTAGCCACTTAATAATAAATGACCGGTTCGCAGAACATAGAACCTTCTTGTAGATGATTTTATTTTTTTCCCAGAAAACGTTCATCTTTAAATTCAAATCTTAAACAATCACAAATGAATAATTCTAAAAGTCACATTGTCCGCGTACTCTTAACATGCACTAATAGGTAAGTAATTAATACACTAAATTCATATTTGACAGTGATTTAGCATGACAAATATTTTTTTGAGTTAAATCAAGTGGCTAATCGAGTGCATATAGTGCGGAATAGAGTTGTTATGCAGTAGAGATGTTATGGAATAGAGATGTTACGGAGTAGAATTGTTGTGGAGTAGGGATGTTATGGAGTAGGGATGTTAGGAAGTAGAGAAATTTAGAGTAGAGATTTTAGTCTGCCTTTTGGTTTTGGCTTGTATAATTCTTTAATTCCTTGCCAATTTTTATTATGTTATGACCAAATCTGGTAAATGTATTGTTAAAATTGATTTTTCTTGCTGACTTAAATGAATCATGTTGACACATTTAAATGTGTCAAAGTGTCAAATATTTGACTCTTGAAAAAATTATGTTTCAAACAAGATGACTTTACTTATACTTAGTTTTAGATATTCGTGACTTATACTCCGTCCAGTATACAAGATAGGGGGCGCGGCCCGTTTTACACCACAGAGCGCATAAATAGCATAATTATGCATAAATCGTAGTGTATCAAAAATTTAACAGATGTCGGGAATGTTTTCCTGGGAGTGGCCTATCCAAAGACATATTGCATAAGAATGCGATGCCAGGATTGGCTTGATGTATCATCATGTATCTTGTAATGGTTGTTATGCGAGCCTCTGGATAGGCCTTAAGTTGTAATTGTAACCTAAAAATTTGACGTTTTCCTTGTGTTTATTATAATTTACGTTTGTACAATATGCAGAATATGCTAATTTAGTGTGAGTGTATGAAGAATAAACCAAAAAGTTACCTTTTTCAATACCATACAAAATGACATTAAGTATAAGCATTTTTTTATGCAACTTTCTCTTCTTTTATTAGCTTTAACGACCGTCAATCATTGTCATAGACAAAAAATGTCACAATATTTTATATGTTAAAAGGTACGAGTTTTTAACCAATGATGTAGCTTAAAAATCGCGGGAATTTTAAACTCGTATCTTGCATAATTGGACGGACTATAGTCAAGTAATCATCTGACTTTTATGATCAGCCAAATTTTGGGTGTACAAGCTAATTATATGCCAATGGTACAAGCACTTCACTAGTTATTGGACTGTTTAACCGTAAACTTCAACGCCTTCTACAGCTAAAAAAATATTATTAAAAGATTTTAGAATTATTGTGATTTACTTAAATACTATATTTAGACAAAAAGTTCAATTTGTAATGGCAAAAATCCTATTTTTTGTAATTTAAAAAGAATTTTTTTGGCAAAAATGGTTTCGTCTTAAATTAATATATTCTGTTGTTATTTATCGTTTTTATGTATCGCTCGTTTTTTTAGACTGCTCACATAATATCGGTTCAACGCATTCATACAAACTATGTGAACGACTAGTCACTCCGTAAAATAAAACTATTATTATTTTAGTTTTTTCGACAATTTTAAATTCACGTTTTGTTTTCCAGATTTTAAATAGGGATATTTTAGCACGGATGTATTAAATTGAATCGAGTTTTCGATTAAGTAGGTCACGTGATATTACTAGTTTAGTTTAGGGTGAACTTTTAACAATAACCAAATTTTACATCGGCACTTAGTGCTACTAAGAGTGCCGATGTATTGAAATCTTCGCCGAAAAGTTAAAATCTTTGACCACGTTTTTTTTTCAAATTTCTCGACGTTTTAGACCATTCTGAGTCGAAAAAAGTAAAAAAAAAATTTGCGTCCGTCTGTCTGTCTGTCTGTCTTTCTGTCTGTCTGGGTGTAAACTCTCTAACTCCATTTCTACATGAGATATCGACTTGCGGTTTTTTGCATATCTGTCTGTCTGGGTGTAAACTCTCTAACTCCATTTCTACATGAGATATCGACTTGCGGTTTTTTGCATATTGTTTCTTATCGTATTCCGAAAAGCTCATTAGATTTTGGAGATAAACGATTGGGGGTAAGTGGGTAAAAATAGGGTAAAACTCCTATTTTTAGCGTTTTTGTTTATAATTAAGACAATTATTGTATTTGGTTAATTTAGCACTTATATAAAAGATAATTTTAAATTGGTCAAAAAATGTTATAAACAACGTTTTCCTAAAACGCATTGTTTTCGAGATATTGGCGTTTAAAGTAGTAAAAGGTTTTTTCAGCATATCTCACATATTTGTAACCCGATGTCAAAAAATTATATTTTAAGTAAAAGCTCTTTTTAAGCCCTATAAAAAATGTTATATACAGTTTTTTTGCTAGAATATAATGTTTTAAAGATACAGAATTTAAAATCAAACAAAACACCTAGTTTGAAATTTGCAAACTAGATGGCTCTAGTGTACAATAGTGCCTATGTTTTGACAGGGTGCTTGCAACGTTTCATCTAGTTTTCTAAACTGCAAACTTGGGTGAGCAGAAACAAAAATCAAAAAATCCACAATTTTTTTTTTATCTCCTTTGACCCTTATTACACAATTTTTGTCGAGAAATTTTTCTGCATAAACCCTGTTGTTTTTACTAGCCCATTATTTTCCCAGGGGAAAATATAACTATATTTATGCGTGTTGGTAATACACTGAAAAAAATGATGTTCTTGGCTCATAGTAGTCAACACTCTTGGCAGTTATTCTTTTAGCTTAAAAGATGTGTATCTTCAAACAACAATATTTATCTTGTCCCAAGAAAAGTGTCGCTTTTGAAATATTTTTAAAATTCTCTTGGACCTGGTGCATTTGAGGCAAAAACCCTTTATCTTATTTTAGATTTTAAGCTTTCACGGCCATTAAGATATAAAGAACTTTCACTTTCGGGTTTAGACCGTGTTAATGGATTTTCACTTTCCGACGTTTCGTCTCTTACTACTAGAGACATCTTCAGGGATTAATCTGAAACTAAGTTTCGAATCAACTTGTGTCACTATTTATGACGAGTTGTGGTTATTCACCCGTGACGAGCTTTTTCCTATCAAAGACTTCCATATTGCAGGTAAGTGGTAACCAGTGTCCCGATTGATATTGTTAGGATGCTTGATGATTTCTATCGATTCCCGTATCTTCCTTGGCATTTTTCTGTTTTCTGTTAATATTTGTTTTGTTTCAAACAGATTGATTTTATGACTTGTTTCATGTACATGTTCGGCTACTGCCGATAAGGAAATTTGTTTCTTTCTTATATTGCGCTCATGCTCTTGAAGTCTTGTAGAAATTTTTCTCTTAGTTTCACCTATGTAAACCGTACCACAGGAGCAGGGTATTTTATATACGCCTTTTGAACTCGGGGGTATTTTGTCTTTTGTTGAAGTCAAACATTGACCTAATTTTTGGTTGGACCGAAATATAGGCTTAATATTTGACTTCTTCAAAAGTTTACCTATTTTATCCGTGATACCGCTTACATAGGGAAGTATAACTTGTGTCTGTCTGTCATTGTCACTACTGTCCTGTTGTTTGGGTCTGGGATTTCTCTATTTGTATATGGTCTTATTAATGTCTTTTTTGGTATAACCGTTCATGGTCAAGGCTTTGGTTAGTTAGACACAGAACTCCTTAAACTAACCAAAGCCTTGACCATGAACGGTTATACCAAAAAAGACATTAATAAGACCATATACAAATACAGAAATCCCAGACCCAAACAACAGGACAATAGTGACAATGACAGACAGACACAAGTTATACTTCCCTATGTAAGCGGTATCACGGATAAAATAGGTAAACTTTTGAAGAAGTCAAATATTAAGCCTATATTTCGGTCCAACCAAAAATTAGGTCAATGTTTGACTTCAACAAAAGACAAAATACCCCTGAGTTCAGAAGGCGTATATAAAATACCCTGCTCCTGTGGTACGGTTTACATAGGTGAAACTAAGAGAAAAATTTCTACAAGACTTCAAGAGCATGAACGCAATATAAGAAAGAAACAAATTTCCTTATCGGCAGTAGCCGAACATGTACATGAAACAGGTCATAAAATCAATTTGTCTGAAACAAAACAAATATTAACAGAAAACAGAAAAATGCCAAGGAAGAGAAATCATCAAGCATCCTAACAATATCAATCGGGACACTGGTTACCACTTACCTGCAATATGGAAGTCTTTGATAGGAAAAACCTCGTCACGGGTGAATAACCACAACTCGTCATAAATAGTGACACAAGTTGATTCGAAACTTAGTTTCAGATTAATCCCTGAAGATGTCTCTAGTAGTAAGAGACGAAACGTCGGAAAGTGAAAATCCATTAACACGGTCTAAACCCGAAAGTGAAAGTTCTTTATACCCTTTATCTTGTTTTAAGATTGTTAAAAATTTAATCAATTTAAAATACTTTGGCCCAAGATATTTTCTTCTGAGACAAGACTACTTGCATTTCACACAAAATCAAAGAATTTTAAGTTAAAGAATCAGAAGGTTCCTGGCAAGTGAATTATATTTTCATATTAAGAGAAGGCGCTTTTGGACGTATTCAAGAGTGCGAATCATTTGGCCTAATTTCATCCTCTTTTCAGTGTACATTTCCTAAATTTGCCCATGTGGGCTGTGCAATGTATCAGAAATTAGTTTGCCTTTTCTGCATTGCATGATTTATATGTGTCAAAGATGGCTGATTTGGATCGTAATAGGTAGTATAGTTTTTACTCTTCTTCGTCTTCTTTCTTAATGCGTGTGCATCCTTAAATCACTCGCAGCAATCAATTATATCGGAATAGAATACAATTAAAGTGTTCTGGCAACAATTTATAGCTAATATAATTTAAAGTTGAGGTTCAAACTTACAACCAGTAATTTAGCTCTTGCTCGTGTTATATGCACGTTATTGTATAACATAAATGCGTAATTTCTACAGATGCAAAGCGAGGTTTGATTTTTCAAAACTACCTAAATATGTAGATTTGAAAATACTCATTATTCTATATAATAAACGTATGATAATCTTAAAATATTTATTAAAATACACTGCCCAGTAAAAGAGGTTTTCCATTTTTACCCTCCGCGCGTAAAATGGATTTTTTATAATCAGATTTACTTTCAGCAAACCTTGATATACCAATTTTCACGAAAACTACTCCCCGCCCTTGGATTAAAAAAAAAAATATTTCAAGATTTAATTTTAGCGACCTCAGAAACCTTAAAAACGCCTACATAGCAATTTTCAATTTTTTCTAAAACAAATGTATTTTCCCCCATTTCCCTCTTGCCGCAAGCCAATGTTCACCAAAAACAATCCCTACCGAGAACTTCTGGTAACATACCTTATGCCAAATTTTAGGTCCCTAGCTTAAAGCGTTCTTAAGGTATCGTGCATACAAAATTTCCCAGAACAGAACGATTGACCGAACAATCGACGGACCGATCGACATTTTTTTTGCACGAAATTGATTTATATCAACATAAAATGTCTTAAAACGCAAAAATACGCTAAAAAAACTTGAAAATTTTTGCACGAATTATTTTTTAAACGGTTAATGACCAGCGCTAAATTGTAAACATTTATTCCTGGACCAGAGGATTGTTTTATTAAAGGGAAGGTTCATATATTTTTTTTTTAAGTTGCAATGAAGGAGTTTTAAGGAAGAAAAAAATTTTGTTTTCGAGGGACCAGACCAGACCTGGGAGACCCACACAACTTGGAACATTACCAACCAGATGTGTACCATACACACGGTCCGTGCAGAAAACAGGGTGTGCACCAATATGGTAACCTGTTAAGAGCGCAAAATGACTGATTTCTGCTTGAGCGTGGAATTTTCTGTTATTATTCCAAAGCTTTTCTACCCAATATTTTTGGATGGTATTATTTACATCGGCACTTAGTGCTACTAAGAGTGCAGATGTATTGAAATCTTCGCCGAAAAGTCAAAATCTTTGACCACGTCTTTTTCACATTTCTCTACGTTTTAGACCATTCTGAGTCGAAATCAGTAAACAAAATTTTTGCGTCCATCTGTCTGTCTGTCTGTCTGTCTGTCTGGGTGTAAATTCTCTAACTCCATTTCTACATGAGATATCGATTTGCGGTTTTTTGCATATTGTTTCTTATCGTATTCCGAAGAGCTGATTAGATTTTGTGTGTTAACGATTGGGGGTAAGGGGATAAAAATAGGGTAAAACTCCTATTTTTAGCGTTTTTTTGTTTATAATTAAGGCAATTATTATTGTATTTGGTTAATTTAGCACTTATAAAAAGATAATTTTAAATTGGTCAAAAAATGTTATATACAACGTTTTCCTAAATCGCATTTTTTTCGAGACATTGGCGTTTAAAGCAGTAAAAGGTTTTTTTAGCATAACTCACATATTTATAACCCGATTTCAAAAAATTATATTTTAAATAAAAGCTCTTTTTAACCCCTATAAAAAATGTTATATACAGTTTTTTGCTAGAATATAATGTTTTAAAGATAGATAATTTAAAATCAAACAAAACACCTAGTTTGAAATTTGCAAACTAGATGGCTCAAGTGTACAATAGTGCCGATGTTTTGACAGGGTGCTTGCAACTTTTCATCTATTTTTGATTAAAATCAATAAAAGAAAACACTATTATTTTAAAGGCTCGATTAATTTAATATTTAAGCCGGGTTTTGCACTAAAAGGCCTCAAATAATTGAGGAATGGTACATACGACTTTAGTTAGAAGTTGGAGAACCAAGATAGGTCGTGTTTCGTCTAGGACTAACACATAAGCAATTTGTTGCAGAAGCTTATGCTGTTACGAACGACTGAGTTCATCACTAATTGGCTTTCCACCACATGTTATAATCTGACACGAAACAAAATTGTGCTCTGATAAAGCCTTTTGTCTTTCGGCTCCGAGATTTTCAGTTGTATCCGTACACAACAAAAAGCTTCTGAGTTTATAACTACTTTGCATGTCAGATTCACATACTTAGAATTACTCACTTTACCTAATTTATTTGTGAAAAAAGTCCAAAAAAGCGAAAACAATAGTTATTTATGGTACTAGTGGGTAAAGTAAGATGTTGTCCACGAGAGAATGTTTGACCCACGACGCCGTAGGCCGAGTAACCAAGCCACCCATTTTAACACGGTAAAACATAACCTAATCACAAAATTTTGTAGAAAATTAAACTTTAAACCGACGTTCACAATTGCACGGCAAACGTTAAGAGATAGACTTTCGTCTGTTGCCAACCCAAAAGAAAAAAAAGTAGAGACCTCTTATGGGCCTATAAGAACACGCAAAATGCGTGTGATTATGAGCTTATAAGAGTCGCAAAATAGAAAAAATTATGAAAAAAACTTGGGTTATATGAAATTTGAGCTAAAAATTGTTTCCAGACCGGTGTGAATTGTTAGTTTTACTGTACAACACATGTACATTCTCATAGTTTCGCTTAGATTCCAGTGGTCAAAGTGATCTCATTTCGGCCACGGTTAAGTAATTCATGCAACCTGCAGGAAGCATCCTGCTCATCCTTTGCAATTTCCTAGCACTCTTACACCGCACCGTGCATTATTTAGTAGCACTCAGATACGGTCCAGTCGCCTTGGTCCATTTACAATCTTTTAAAACATATCTACCATCTATATTTTATCGTAAAATGGGATTTTTTGCAGATTGCCATTGGCAGAAATGAACCGTTTCGGACTTCAAAGGAGATTTGTTGCCTAATTTACTACTTAATATTTTATTTTCAGGAAATATTACCACTTTAACCGCTATCATATATATTTACATCTAAAATACCGTCAATATTATACTTTTATATCGAATTCCTGAATACTAAATGGACCGAAATAAGCCTTTTTCAAAGATGAGAGATTAAGTTTTTTATGCTGATATAATTGACATTATTTTTTAGCTATACTATAGTATAGTTCCAATAAAACGTGCAGTGACTGATTTGAGAGAGCATGGTACAGAGCGTAGATCATACTAATTCGGGTGCGTTTCGAGTAATTTCGGTCTGATTCGTCTAAGGAATCTCTGCAGCATAGCATAGAGTTAGGTATGTTTCATTGGAATTCCAATATATAGTAGAGAAAAAGAGGCAAGTCGCCTGCAAAACAACTTTACACTACGATATTTGAAGAAATCTTTGACATAGAGACTTGAAATTTGGAACACATTTAGTTTACTACTTAAAATCTTTGTTCCAAATTTCATTTCATTTCACTGGGTCAAAGCGTTTTTAAAATATCGTAGTGTAAACTTGTTTTACAAGCGACTCGCATCTTTTTCTCTTCTATTGTAAAGCTTTATTTTATTAGTGTATTCACTGTTTAATGTTTGCAGAATAGTATATTCTATAACTATTATGGAATAGACATGATGTATGTTTATTTATTTATTTATTTATTATATACCTTATTGTAATATTTGTTCAATTACCGTTTGTGACTAGTTTTCGTGTTTAAGATGGTTTATTCCTTTTTGTATAATGGACATTCTGTTTTACCTATGAAAATAAAGGCATTATTTATTTATTTATTTATTTATTTATTTATTTATTTATATTTAGACAAGTTTGTCATACGAGCCGTGTTGTAGACTATACTTTTTCTTCGACTGCAAATATGAAACACTGTATGGCTTTAAACTGCGGACAAGTTTAAAAACAATGTTTTTTGTGACTCGACATTGTAAATGCAACAAAACACATATTTTTAAATAAATCAATTAATGTTATTTAATAATTTTATCAAATCAGCACTTAAAAAAGATTTTTATTTAATTTTAGCACATATTTACAAATTATAATGCAAAAATTGAAGGTTATGTCAGATTGTTGTGACAGATATCAGATTTAAATATATAACAATAGCAGTTTTAATTTTCTGAACTAAATTGATAAAACGCAAAACTTTAAATTGCATTAAATTATTCAATGTTTCATGGTAGAATATATATATATTTTTGCTAATTTTGCTACAGTTTTCTTTACTTTTATAAACAAGAGATGTCACTACATGTGCTCACTTGATACGGAATATTCATACCGTATCTAGAGCTAGAATTCATTCTGTATTTGAAAAGTGTTTGTATTTGCTTACATTCTAAAGCAGTCGTAGAAAAACTATTATTTTATTAATTTTAAAATGCAGCAATCGAAATTTTATTGAAAATATTTTTCAAGTACTCTAAATTTTTAAATAATCTACTTGAGAAATCTATCGAATTCCTGGAGCAAATATGAACTTTTTTTTATTTTTAAATGTTTTACGGTTTAACTTTTTCCCCCCAAATATTTTTGTCCCCGGAAATCGGGGGCGTATGGTCAGCCTAGTCTACGGCTATTAATTTTTAAAAGCTCCTCTAATATTAAAATGTCTTTTACAAAGTTTTTTTTTAAGTGCAAGCTTGGCTTGTTTTCTTCTCCCTGCTTTTTTTAACCGCCAAAGAGCGTAGAAATTATATTATTATTCCATCAATCTATTTTCTAATCATCGTACAGAGTGATATTGGTAGACTGACAGTTTCGGGCTGCTGGCCCTCTTCAGTACCAAGAGTCAACTCTGCACGCTGATTAAGAAAACGTTTTTAGACTTTACTCGCAAAAGGAATATAGCCATTAGATTGATGTAGACTTGTGCGCCATCTATTTCTAGATGTAGACAACTACTCATACCTCTCCTTATCTGGAGACTTTGAATGGTAGCAAGTTGAAGACTTGTGTGTCTCAAGCACATAGTACCACTAACGGGTGGTTAGACGTAAAATTAGTAAGGACAGAAATTTTTAATTTTAAACAAAATTAGTTAGTGGTACTATGTGCTTGAGACACACAAGTCTTCAACTTGCCACCATTCAAAGTCTCCAGATAAGGAGAGGTATGAGTAGTTGTCTACATCTAGAAATAGATGGCGCACAAGTCTACATCAATCTAATGGCTATATTCCTTTTGCGAGTAAAGTCTAAAAACGTTTTCTTAATCAGCGTGCAGAGGTGACTCTTGGTACTGAAGAGGGCCAGCAGCCCGAAACTGTCAGTCTACCAATATCACTCTGTACGATGATTAGAAAATAGATTGATGGAATAATAAATTAATATTTTTATAATTTTGTTTAAAATTAAAAATTTCTGTCCTTATATTATTATGTTTTGATTGCCATAGTCATTAAGTAAGTAGTACAATTTTAATAGTTTTAAGTAAAAAATACATTTTCTGAATATCAATTTCCTTTTGCATTAACATAAACAAATCCATTTTCTTTGTTTTAATATAAGATACGTGTTAATTGTAATGCATTTTGAGTTTACCTTTAACTTTAACACGTTTTGTTTATAACACAAATGCATATAATTATTAAAGATATGTGAGTTTCTTTGGAAAAAGGTACTACTTTATCGAAATTCAATTAAACATAAAAGTTTAGTACCTACATAGTCACAAGCTATGTATGTAATTTACCTATATCTTTCATTTTCTAAAGCAGATTTTGTTTTGTATAATACTCTTTAATATGTAAGTTCTTCAAGGTTTGATATATATTTTTATCCAATACATACAGATAATAAGACAATTACCAGCTTTATTTTAAATAGATAAACTCAATAATAACCCCCGGGTGGCTTTTACTTTATTGAGTGAATAATTATTTATTTTACCCACTCAACTGCCAATTGTCAAATTATTTTCTTGTAAATGTCATTAAAATTTTTAATAAAAATATTAATTGCTAAGTTATTTATTGGATAAAACCTTGTATGGCACTCATGGGTAAACCGATATTGCCCTCTCGAAAATTAACCTGCTTGGCTGACGCCTCGCAGGTTAATTTTCTCCTGGGCAATATCTTCCTTTACCCACTAGTACCATAAATAACTATTTTACCTAATTAGATAATTATATATCTAACTAAATATTGAACTTTTCTTGTAACATTTTATTTATTTATTTATTTATTTATTTTACGGGACTTCCCCATTACAGAAATATTTACATATTATTAATTATAACAAAAGAAATACTAAGCTTAAAGATAGCTAAAAATATACTTAAATATAAATGCACATGTATACCAAACTAGAAATTTTATACTAAACTACTGCAATGTATCTATCTAAAAGTGAACTTTTAAAGTTTTGAAAATTAAATCTAAACAAGTCAATATCAAAGTTGTTTATATAAACCAAAGCTTTATTAAACGGCGTATTTAAAAGATAGTTTGTATGATAAATATTTAATTGGAAAGTACGACTTTGCCTAATACCGGGTCTTGGGACCGAAAATTTTAACAAATTAAGTAAATCTGGACAATCAATTAATCCGTGTACTATTTTATATATAAAACACACATGGGAAAATGTTCTTCTAGATTCCAGTGTTTTCAGATTTAACAGATTTTGAATTGCGTTATAATCGTGGTTCCTAATAGTAAAGTTTACCTTGAAAGCTAAGTTTCTGAGAATTCTATGCTGTACCCCTTCCAAAAGTTTGATATCAATTTGGTAGTATGGAGCCCAAATAATAGATGAATACTCCAAGTTAGACCGCACAAGAGATTTATATACTGTAAGAATAGTTGATGGATTAAATGAAGTTAAATTTCGCACAATAAAACCCAAGATTTTATTTGATTTTGAGGTGATTGTTTTTATGTGCTCAGAGAAATTGCAACTTTCATTAAATGTTATACCTAGATCCTTAACCGATGATACGTAGCTTAAGGGCGAGTTATTTAAATTATAAAAAGAATTACATTTTTTTGTACCTGTAAAAAAACTAATATAGCAACATTTACCAATGTTAAGCTCTAGTTTATTTTTTATCGACCAGTTAAATATTATGTCCAAGTCATACTGCAATAGTAACATATCCTCCCTAGATTTAACTTCGCGAAAAACTTTTAAATCGTCAGCAAACATTAAATATTCACTAAAAAGAATGTCATCACCTATGTCATTAACAAATATTAAAAATATCAGAGGGGCGCAATGAGATCCTTGAGGAACACCAGATGTTACTTCGATTATACCTGATAGGACAACTCCAAATTTCACACTTTGGGTTCTGTTCATTATGAAACTAACAATCCATTTTATAGTTTTAAGAGACAGTATCAGCCGGAGCGTCGACCGATACGGTTATCAGGAGTAGCCGTGCGCGAAGACGTGTAGTACCGAAAAATACAGAGTGATTAAAAATGACAGTGATTAGGGAAAATACCCTGATACTGGACTTTAAATACGTCCGGAAAAAACCACCTAATATTGATTTACATAGGTGGTTAAAAAAACAGTTTAATTTCAGTGTAGATCAATTGGTTTATATACAATACGATCATATAGAAATAAAAGTTTACGTTAAGTTAGTTTCTATTGTTTTGTTTGAAAAAATTTTGAAAAGCTGGGAGGATAAAGTTCTGATCTATGAAGATGAAGAAGGAGAACATGAGGTATTTCTTTCAGGTGACGAAAATGAAGTTAGAGTTAGAGTATTTGATATTCCGTGGGAAGTAGATAATAGTAAAATAAAAGAAATACTATCAGTTTACGGTAAGATAAAAGAGATTAAAAACGAAAAACACAGAGCTGAAAACTCAATATTTGAGGTAGATAGTGGAATCCGCACAGTCACGATGACAATGACTCACAAAGTTCCATCATATATTAGGTACATGGGAAAGACCTCATGGGTTAAATATCCGGGGCAAGTAAAAACCTGTAAGCTATGCGACGCCACTGATCATTTAATGTCGCAATGTCCAAAAAGAGTAAATAGATTTACGAATAGAACCAACGTCCCTAGTGAAGGGACGGAAACTTACGCGAAGGCTATCACCGGAAACAATAAAAACAACGAGGAATTAGAAAAAAATAGTCCTGAAGGTATTTCAAATATAGACAACAGTATTTTCGATAATGAATGGGAAAAAAATAGCAGTGACAAAATAGAAGAGACAAAAACTAAAGAGAAACTAAAGGAAGATTTACAAGAAAAGGAAGAAGAAAAGGTTACGCAAGATACTTATGCCCCGAATCAAGAAGCGCAAAAACAAAAGGAACTACAAAAAAATAAAAGAAAAAAAGTAAATATAACAAGCTCAAGCGAGGAGGAACGTAGAAAAGAAAAAATACCCAAATTAAAAATAAAGACACATGAAAACGAAACAAGTGGTGAAAAAAATGAAGAAGTGATGGAAGATGATGGAAGTGATG
Organism: Brachypterus glaber; assembly: GCA_958510825.1. NCBI lineage: Eukaryota > Metazoa > Arthropoda > Insecta > Coleoptera > Kateretidae > Brachypterus > Brachypterus glaber. The sequence continues at coordinate 73,279,775 of OY294046.1, forward strand.
ATTTTGGAAGTGAAGGATTAAGTGATAGTGCAAGTGGAAAAAGTGCAGAAATTATATCGGAAACGCAAGAGTTTATTGATTCTGATCAGTGAGTCACCCAGTATATTGTAAATTTAGTTTATATTACATAATCGAACCGATTAATTTATATTGTTGTGTTTTTCTTTGCGCGATAGACATAAATACTTTGTTTTTTTTTTCACAGTTTGCCATATAAAAAGGAATCAAACAATATATACTTAAAATTCAATTTATTAACTATAGCTACAATTAATTGTAACGGTATCAAAAATAAAGTCACACAAAATTTGATAAATGATTTTATAAGAAACGAAAGCATAGACATTTTATTTATGCAGGAGATAAACTCTGAATTCATAAATTGTTTAGCTGGTTTTAAATTTGAATCTAATGTAGGATATAATGAAAGGGGAACGGCGATCCTTCATAGAGAAAACTTGAAAATTGAAGATTCAAGATTCAAGATTCAAGATTCTTTATTAGTCATTTTGGTATAAATACATGATGACGTGTCAAATTAATAAATAATACATTAATAAATAACAAATATAAAATAAATAATATGTGACCAACAGACAAAACAGAAAAGACCAAGGTACAACTACTAGTATCAGGCAAAGGTAGTAGAGAAAAATTCTTCGACTGTATAAAAACTATACTTTAAAAGAGCAATTTTTACTTTTTGTTTAAACATCTTTATTGACGATATAGACTTAAAATTATGAGGTAAGTGATTATAAAGTTTAATTGGCATAATGTAGGAACTTTTTGCAGTTTGTGCAAGTCTATGCATGGGCAAAATTATATTTCCCCCCCCTCTGAGATTATGATCACTAACCTGGATGGTTCTTGTATGGTTTTCAATGTTTGACTTGATGTAGACCACTGAGTTTAAAATATAGATAGAAATAACTGTCAAAATTCCCAACTCCTTAAAAAGTTCTCTGCAGGAATAACGGAAAGGCTTAAAGCACAATGTTCTTAAAATTTTTTTCTGCATGACGAGTACTTGCTCTATGTAGACAGAGTTTCCCCAACACACAATCCCATAATTTAGAACTGAGTTAACATGGGCGTAATAATAAGAAAGTAATGTAGATCCATTGACATAAGAGCGAAGCCTCCAGATAACATAACGACTGGAAGCAAGTTTTTTTAATAAAGTACTTACGTGAGTTGCCCAAGAAAGATCACCATCGACATGGACACCCAAGAATTTAATAGATTTACTTTGTTGCAGGCTGCCGTTTTCTGTTTTAACTAAAAGGCTGTAGTCCAACTTTCTTGCAGAGAACATAAGAAGCTGGGACTTTGAAACATTCAATATTAAACCATTGTTTGAACAGTAACTACTCATATTGCTGACACATTGAGAACCAACAACACTTAAATTTTCTAGAGTAGCTGACTTAACTACGGCTGAAGTGTCATCAGCAAAAGCTGCTAACAATTCAGCTGGAATAAATTCAAAAATGTCGTTAAGAAATATTAAGAAAAGTAGGGGGCCCAGGATGCTGCCCTGAGGGACCCCTACCATTACAGGTTCGGGAGCTGATCGATACTCAGACCCATCCTTTCTCAGCAAAACCCGATAGTGACGGCCAGTAAGATAAGATTCTATCCACTTATAGGCAACCCCCCTAACACCTAATTTATATAGTTTGGACAGTAATCTGTTAACTAACGATGATGGTAGAGTAATATCTGCTACCATTGAAAATATACACTACATCAATATTTACGCTCCCTCCGGGTCTCAAAAGCATACTGAAAGAAATGATTTTTTCAAAAATGATTTAAATTTACATTTAAGATTTAATATACCGATGATAATTTTAGGAGATTTCAATTGCATAACAAAAAAAAAAGATAGTCGCAGCCCCAATATAATTTGTAAAGAATTAGCAACTATAATACAGGGCTTAGACATTAAAGATATATGGGAACACAAATACCCGAATAAAATAGAATACACATTTTTTAGGCGCGACTCCGCCTCACGGATTGATCGGGCCTATATAACGAGGGAGCATGTCGAAATAGTTAATGACTGTAAAAATGTTCCAGTAGCCTTTACCGATCATAACAGTATTATAGTCACAATGAAAATAGGTGACAGAATTAACGTTAGACAACATGGGTGGGGCTACTGGAAAATTAAACAATCTACATTAGATGAAAATAATATAACAAATTTTAAAAACGAAATTAAAAAATTAAAAGCGCTGCCAATATATAGGGACAATTTTATTAAGTGGTGGTTTGACAATTTTAAAAGAAAAACCAAAGATTTCTTTAAAAATCGAGAAATTCAAAATGCAATAGACAATAAGAAAAAACTTGATTTCTATTATCAAGCTTTAAGTGAAATAAAATCAGAATTAAACTCAGAAAAACACAAAGAAAATCCGGAAATCTTTGAAGAATTTAAGGAGATTAAAAATAATATTAAAATAGTAAAAGAAAATATATTACAACAAAGATTTCAAAATAAAAATAAGGATTCATATGAAGACCAATTTTCGTTATTTTCAGCAATTAAAGAAAGAAAAAATTACAAGAAACTCGCAATTCATCAATTATATGATAGTACTAATGAAATAGTTCCCAATATATTGGCACACGCTAAAAATCACTTTAAAGATAAATTTAAAAAATCTGAAATTAATGAAACCGATACGAGATGCCTATTGTCGCACTTAAATATTAAAATAAATAAAAATGAAAATCAAAATTTAATTAATACTATAAATAAAAATGAACTTTATAGTATGCTTTTAAATACTGTCAAGAAAAAAACGCCAGGACCTGATGGCCTATCCTATGAGTTTTATTTGACGTTTTTTGCAGAAATAGGTGACGAGTTAGTTAAATTGTACAATATGTTTATAAACGGTGAAGTTCCAGATAAGCAGTTTGCCGAAGCGGTAATTATTTTAATTCCAAAAATAAAAAATCCTAGAACATTAAATGAATATAGACCCATAACTTTATTAAACAGCGACTATAAAATGTTAACAAAAATATTAGCCAATAGACTAACAAATATTACAAATAGGGTTGTAGGGAAAGAACAAAATTGTATATCTAATCGTTCCATCTTTAATAACCTATTAATTTTAAGAGATATAGTTATGCATTTTGAAAAAAACGGGCAAGAGAGTGGCGCACTATTAGAATTAGATTTTGAACAGGCCTTTGACAGGGTTGACCATGGGTACCTATGGAGGACTTTAGAAAAAATGGGGTTTAATGAAAAGTTTATAAAATTTATTAAAAATCTATATAAATACGCCACATCCAGACTTTGTATTAACGGACATTTATCACAACATTTTCCGATAGAAACTTCAATAAGGCAGGGTTGTCCACTTTCCATGGTGCTATTTGGTCTCGCTTTGGAACCTTTCATAAGGTTAGCAAAATTTACATTACAAGGTATTAAGGTAAAAAACAGTCAAAATCACAAGATCGGTTCTTATGCAGATGATGTTACCATTTGTCTAAAAGACATAAATGATTTAGAAAATATTACTAAAGTAATTAAAATATATGAAAGAGGTTCCAATGCTAGACTAAATAATACCAAGTCTAACCTGCTACCGCTAGGCAAATGGCTACAACTATATGAAAGTTCATGTGGGTATAATATTACAGAAAGCATCTCAGTGCTGGGAATGATAATTTCTAGTCAACTCAAGATTATGTTAGAAAACAATTGGAATCACGTCATCAATAAAATTCAAGCGGAAATTATAATAAACACAATCCGAAATTTAGACATATATAAAAGAATTTGGTTTCTAAATACATTCGTTTTATCTAAAGTATGGTATCTTGCACAAGTCTTACCATTAACTAATAAGTTTAGCCAGAAAATGGTACAAATTACAGGCAGGTATATTTGGAAAGGCTCTTTTTACAAAATTAACAGAAATCAATTATATCTTCCTTACGAAAACGGGGGCTTAAATCTAATTAACATTAAGTGCAAAGGAATAGCTTTGTTTATTAAAACTCACTTTGCGTCATGGATAAGTGAAGATGATAGTAAAATAAATTATAATTCCTGCATAAACGAAATTTTTGAAAAGAAAAATCCGAACGTCAGTAAAATTATATTTAGAGACATTATAACCGAAATAGCACATATTAAGCCAAAGAAAGAGGATCAAGTAACATCAAAAAAAATATATGAAACAATAATGGTAAAAAACAAAGTTATACCCTATATTGAAGAAAAGATTATAAACATTAATTGGCCCTTAATATGGGAAAACTTAAACAATAAGAATATACCGTCTAAATGGAGGGATGTTGTATATAAGGTTATTAATGACGTGATTCCAACTAATACAAAATTAAAAAGACATAATATATCCAGGGACGACACATGCAATAAATGTGATTTAGCAGATACTATAAGGCATAGATTAATAGAATGCAATGACGCGAAAAAGAGTTGGGAATGGGTTAATAATTTTTTAGATAGAAAGTTTGGAAAAAATGTGAGAAATTGTAATATCTACGAATTATTTAGTATAAAAATTACAGAAAAAAATGATAGAAACGTATGGTATTGGATGATATCGGCGTTGCTTTACTGGAACATTAGCGTAAGAGGAGATTTCGATGAATTTAAAGATACGATCATTAGATACAGATACTTTAACATAAAAAAAAACTGCAAAAAATTCTCAAATAAAATTTTTGGCTTCTAATAAAATAAATACATATTGTAATATAATTAATAAGTAGATAGACAGTTGTAATAGATAGTTTATAAAGATATGTGATATTATAATGTAATAATAAAAAAAAAAAGAGAGAATCCAAACTTAAAGAGCTTTTCAATTAATAAGGTATGATCAACTCTGTCGAAAGCTTTAGAAAAATCCGTGTAAATCGAATCGAGTTGAGAATACTTGGATAAGTTGTTTAGTATTTTGGATTTATAAAGAAGTAAGTTTGACGATGTTGAACGCGCAGAGAAGAAACCATGTTGCTGGTGTATAATAAAAGGTTTGCAGGCCCATATTAGCTGGTCACAGATAAGACTATCAAAAAGTTTTGAAATATTCGATTGAATTGATACCCCTCGATAATTTTTAATATTGTTGCGGTCTCCCGATTTAAATATTGGGACAATAAAACTGTGTTTCCAGATTACAGGAAATGCGCCTTCATTAATAGATCTATTAAATATAATAGATAACGGTTCCGAGATGGTGCAAACACAGTTTTTTAAGAAAAAGTTAGGAATACCGTCAGGTCCAGAAGAAAATTTATTGGGTAATTATCTAACCTATCCGTGGTTTCAATAGCACATTAACCAACACGAAAAAAAAAATTATAGCTAGGAGCGCTATAACACACATACCAAGCAAATTATAATCGCTTATTATATAAATACAAGGCTTTCTCTTACAATTATGGCAGTCAGTGTAAAAATTTATATGAAATACTTTAATTGTTTAGTGAATAATAAAATATAACAAATAGTATGGCATTTATAGCTTAAATAGATTTAATTATTGTCCGTGCTAATAATTTTTATAATATAATAAAATTTCTGTAAATTTATAATAGTGCCTGTAATAAATATAATCGTGTCTGTAATATATATAATCGTTTCCAATTTATTTTTAACATTATTAGTTATTGTGTCCCTTATAATCTATAGCTTAAATCACTATAATTTGCCACTGTTACCAAATATCTTATAATGTATAGCGCAGAGCCCACTAATTTCTTTCTGTGAAGAGTGAAATTATTTGCACTCTAGATGTAGATATTCTAAACTAGAAATCATCCAATGATTAGCAGAATTTAGTAGCGATATGTATGGTCTTTATTTTGATAGAATAGTATATTTTATAACTAGTATGGAATAGACAATATTCCGTTCCGCGAGCGGAAAGTTTGTCATACGAGCCGGCAGGCGAGTATGATGGTCCCGCGAGCGCGGACTGACTATTCCATACGTGTTGTAAACAATGTTCTTTGTGACTCGACATTGTAAATACAACAAAACACATATTTTTAAATAAAGCAATTAATGTTATTTAATAATTTTATCAAATCAGTACTTAAAAAAGATTTTTATTTAATATTAGCACATATTTACAAATTATAATGAAAAAATTGAAGGTTATGTCAGATTGTTGTTACTTATCAGGTTTAAATATTTAACAATAGAGCAGTTTGAATTTTTTGAACTAAATTGATAAAAAACTGGTCAAATATTAAGAAAAACTAATAAACTTTATGTAATTTTAACGCAAAACTTTTATCTATATTAAATTATTCAATATTTCATGGTAATAAATATATATATATATATATATATATTTTTTTTTTTTGCTAAATTTGCTACAGTTTTCTTTACTTTTATAAACAAGAGATGGCACTACATATGCTCATTCAAACACTTGATACGGAATATTCATTCCATATCTAGAGCTGGAATGGATTCATTCTGTGTTTGAAAAGTGTTTGCTTCATTCTAAAGCAGTCGTATAAAAAATGAGCTTCAGGTAATACAGTGCAGCGCAGTGCATCTTGTACAAGGTATAATTGGGCCGCGTTAAGCAGAAAGCTACCACATTGTGATTTGACATTAAAGATTTCATATTTTGTACATGTTTTGATACATGAACAAGTGAAACAAATGTTTAGTTTTAAGTGTTTTAGTCAAAACGTTTTAAAGTTATTAGGGAAACAGTTCAACAATTTACTGTCATCTCACAATTTTGGTTGGTAGCTTTCTGCTTAACGCGGCCCAATTGTAAGGTCCTATGAGACTATATAAATACTTAATCAGATAATTAGAGATATCTAGTTATTTGTTGGTAAATTTAATTTAATAAATTTAATTTTAACTAAATATTTGGTCAACTGGTTCTTTTTATACAATTTTTGTTTAAAATTAATAAACAAAATTATGTGGAATTACATTTTGTTTAACCTCGTACTATTCTACTGAATTAAGCATCCCCTAAGTCCAGGACTTATGTGGGCTAGTAGTAGAGGGAACCACCGGCTTAAATTGACTTTCGAACCAATTTATAGGGTGTCCGCTTCACTTACGCATTCGCCAAATTTCAATTATTAATTAACTGAAAAAGCCAAATCGGCGCCGGTGAGAATCGAACTCACGCTATTTTGGGTAGTAAACTCGTCAAGTACGACGCGGTAGTCCACTACACCAATCCTCCCATATTACAATGTACCTTTTTTGTTAGAACTTCACTTATATGTATTAAAATAAGTATTACCTTTAATGGTATTTGTAAAATCAGTTAATTTTCCCATGGTGACCCGAAAGTCTTACATTACCTCTCGTCATGCTCAGGGAACGGCGATTCCTCCACTTTTATGTAACTTAAGTGATATACACAATCACCGGAAACACTTACAAGGCGCTATTTGCCAATACAAACAATTATTATACACGATAGGGTTTTCTTAGGTACAATGATCCGAAATTATCAGTTTAATAATTGACTTCCACTAGAAACAAAGAAATTACTAATTAATACAGTTAGCTCTATATCAACGAATTGCTCTGATTTAAAAAATCTAAAACATAATTAACTAAATTAGTTTTTAATTGTGTAACCCTTTAGCATGATGTTAACAATGCGCAGTTTTGCACAGCAGCGCTAAAGTAACAGGTAAATGGAAGTTTTCCAAATTAGTCAGAGTTTGTTTAAAATCTTTTTCTATTTTGCGACTCTTATGAGCTCCTAATCACAGGCGTTTTGCGTGTTCTTATAGGCCCATAAGTCGTCTCTATTTTTTTTCTTTTGGAATTAACAGAAATAAAAAAAAACAAAAAAATAATTCAATTGGCCATATCCAACCAAATATTTTGTTGACACAAATAAACTGTTTTATCAGTGTTAAATGAAACAGTCAAATTAAAATATATAGCTCCACGGATCAATATTTTGTAAACATGTCAATTAAACTTCAAGTATTTTTTCCACACTGATAAAACAGTTTATTTGTGTCAACAAAATATTTCGTTGGATATGGCCAATTGAATTATTTGTTTGTGACAAATAAATTTTATTTCTGTCAAATAAACTATTTTGTTCCTATTAATAAATCATTTTAATATTTATTTACATGAACTAAATATTTATTTGACTCAAATAAAATTTGTTACTCACAACCAAATAATTTAATTGGCCATATCCAAATAAATTTCCCATTATCAGTGCACTACTAGCTTTAGTGGTGCCTATATACAAAAAGGGTGATCCTGACTTAGCACAAAACTATAGACCAGTTGCGTTGCTGTCAGTATTCTCGAAAATTTTTGAAAGGGCATACTATCTAAGACTGACGTCTTTTATGATAAGGTACAGCCTGTTAACCCCTAGACAATTTGGATTCACTAAAGGTAAATCTACTCAAGATGCTATTTTATCTCTATACGATAAACTACTTAATAACTTTAATGATAAGTTAAAAACCTGTGGTCTATTCTATGATTTGTCTAGGGCCTTTGACACAATAAATTATAAACTGCTTCTTCAAAAATTGTACGCATATGGCATACGTGGTCCTTCACTTCAGTGGATTAAATCCTATTTGTCTGGGAGATATCAGGTTGTCCGAATCACGGATAAGAATGGGTATGTCTTTTCAAAGAAATTACCTTGTGAAACGGGAGTCCCACAAGGTAGTATTTTAGGTCCTATACTCTTCCTAATATTTATCAATGATATATGCTTTGGTTCTGATACGGATACGCTAGTCACTTTATTTGCTGACGACACCTCAGAAATTGTTTCTGCGAAAAACATATCTGATCTTAGTATTAAACTAAATAAATGTGTTCAAAAAATGTCCGATTGGTGCCGAAAAAACGGCTTTATTATGAACTCTGACAAAACAAATCTTGTTGTGTTTTACCCACATAGAACGCAGCAAGATTTTAGTATTTTAGTAAGATCGGAGAGAAGGACAATTGAACAGACTGGGGTATGTAAGTTTTTGGGAGTACAATTGGACTCAACTTTGACATGGGTTCCCCACATTGAAGGACTACTAAAAAACCTGGCTACCAAGAGTTTTTGTGTACTTCAACTACGTAATGCAGTAAGTAAACCTGCAATTCGAAAGTCAGTATAAGCCGGTGGTTCCCTCTACTACTAGCCCACACAAGTCCTGGACTTAGGGGATGCTTAATTAAGTAGAATAGTACGAGGTTAAACAAACATGTAAACAAACATGTAATGTAAGTTTTTATTATGGCTGTGTGAACTCTCTTTTTGCGTATGGCCTATTGTGTTGGGGCAATTGTATACACGTAGACAAGGTTTTCCTAATGCAAAAAAGAATAGTCCGTTTTATGTTTAATGTGTCTTTTGGTGAGTCATGCAAACCTATTTTTATTGAAAATGGTATTATGACATTGTATGGAATGTATATGCTTCAAAGTGTCCTGCATGTTAAAAAACATGAACATGAATTTCTCACTTGTGGAGAGGTAAATAGGTACGTCACCAGAAGTGAGAATGTTTTATATGTCCCTGCATATAATTACCTTCAAGTAAAAAATGGACCCACTATGACGTCCATAAGGCTATTCAACAATTTACCCCAAGACTTAAAAAACATTGGCAGCTTCAGACAATTTAAATCTGCAGCAAAAACATTTTTTAAACAAAATTGTTTCTATTCTATTAAAGAATTTTTAGATAAAAAGTTTTAATGTTTTTTTAAATATGTATTTTTTATTTTAAATGCCTTAGCGGAGTCGATTATTCGATACTGTATTGTAGTCTGGGGAAGCTTATTTGAAAATAAATTAAAACCTCTGCAAACAATTCAAAATACCCTTTTAAAAATTCTTTTTAAACGTGATTTCAAATATCCTACAGAACAATTGTACTCCGAACTAAATTTGTTTGATATACCTACTTTATTTATTTACAACTGCCTTATCTATGTAAAAGTATCAAAAAATAACGAACCAATAAATCATCAACGCAATACCAGGGCACTCAGAAATGAGTTAATTTACATTCCCTTTTTTTCCAAAGCACATACTCAGAAGTCCTTTTTATACTTGTGTCCCAAACTATATAATATTTTACCATTGCATATAAAAAACACCAATAAAGTTCAAAGATTTCAGCTAATAACGAAAACTTTTTTAAAAGAAAATAAAAACATTTTTATCCAATGTATTAATGGTTAAAAAAGTCACCAAAAATTAAATAAAAAAAAAAAAAACAGTGATAAATAAAATTCCTCATTACAAACAATCAGTCCACCCTCCCTCACCTTGGTATACTTATTATTATGTTCAATTAAGTACCTATGCAACATTATCTTGTCATCTAAAGGTCCAGCACAAGCTAGACTTAGGGACACTTAGATGCTAAACTTATAAATTTGTAAAACTATTTTTAATTGAATGTATTGTAATTTTTTTATTATCAATTGGAAAATAAATTGAATTGAATTGAATTGATAACATGTAATGTGTTTTTTTCTTTTTTTAATTATTTATATTTTTGTGACATTTATTCTTTGTAAATATGACATTATCCTAAACTTTCGTCTTATGGAAATAAAGTATTATTATTATTATTATTATTATTATTATTATTATTATTATTATTATTATTATTATTATTAGAACTAGAGCACTGGATAGGCAGGTTTGTTAGGGTGGGTAGGTAGTCTACACACTGCGGAACCACTCAAACTACCCACCCACCCTAAGAAACCTATCTATCTAGTGCTCTATTTAGTGCTCTATTTAGTGCTCTATTATCATGTTTAGTGCTCTATTATCATGTTTTCAGACTGTGAAATCAACTTTACTGACCTATACTGCCTTCCTAAGCTGAAAGGTCCTATCTTTGTATGTTAAACCTACAGGGTGATCCATAACTGGCATGCCAAAATTTAAGAGGTGATTCTAGATCCAAAAATATAAAAAAAGTTCCTATAAAGGTTGGTCCGGAAATGAGCCCTAAGGGATCTAGGGCCCTTTAAAATTGTAATAAAAATAAGGTTTTTAATTAATAACTCGAGTACCGTTTAAGCTAGAGCGGCGAGCTTTTGCATGTATACTAGTATTAATAAGGGCAATAAGTTTATGTTAATTTATTTTTTTAATTTATCCAGAGGCGTGCCCAGACGGACAAAATATATGAGGCTTAAAACATTTTTGCCCCAAACTTTTCTATGTGTATGTTTTTTGGATTTGTTGTAAAAAATATAGATTTCTAGAGTAAAAATACATATAAAATATCATATAGTGTAACACTGTAGGAGCAACCGTTATCAAAAAAAAATGCAATTAAGAGGAAGTAACATTTTGTGCCACCAAAAACGTTACTTTTTAAAAGGCTATTACTCCTTTAATATTAAATTTAGGTGTTTTGGTGTATAATACTTTTTTGCTCAGTTTTAAATGAAGAATCACCCTGCAGCATTAAAATTTTATTGGTGCTTTTTTTTGTTCCCCATTCAATACGTTATCTTCAAAGGGCCGTAGCTCCCTTAGGGCTCATTTCCGGACCAACCTTTATAGAAACTTTTTTTCCTCTTAAATTTCGGTACGCGAGTTCTGGAACAGGCTGTATGTAGATAGGACCTTTCAGCTTAGCACGGCAGTATAGCAATAATAATTTTTTCTCTCCTATGGTCTGTTTCTTCAAGCAAGATAGTAAATTAAAAATCGCACAGTGAATATTTTCAAAACAGATTCGAATATTGGATGTGCGAATATACTGCGTAGTTTAATTTATAAAACATAACTATATTCTATTCAAACTTGTTGTAAAAATATGTTGCTTGAAAAAACAGACCATAGTAGGAGTAAATTTTATAAACAATTGATATCTGCTACTTGATTTTTCTTGAACCGAAAAACATGTAATTGCTTATAATTTTTAATGGACAAAATACAAAAATATTTTGCCATTGGATAAAAAATGAGCATGGCAAATATTATAAATGAATTAATTATAATAGAATATAACCATATTATTAAATAAATAAACATCTTACCGATGTTTTCACACATTTTAAAAATATCTAAATGCCACCCACTAGAACTGTCAACTTTCAATGAATAAATGAGTTTATTCATTCTTTTTCAGAAATGGCGTTTTTAAAGGCTACTTGTTTTTGCTCTGTTAATTAAGGTCCAGCAAATATTTTAGTTTATTATTCATATAAAAATAATAAGAATAAATGCGCTAGTAATAAAAAAAATAATATATAAACTCTTAAATCCCTCGCTGCTACGCAGCTATAAAAAATGTCTTCTCTTGGTATATTATGTTTCTACAACTGCTTTAGAATGTAAGCAAATACACACACTTTTTAAATACAGAATGAATCCATTCTAGCTCTAGATACGGTATAAATACGCCGTATCAGGTGTTAGAATGAGCACATGTAGTGTCATCTCATGTTTATAAAAGTAAAGAAAACTGTAGCAAAATTAGCAAAAAAAAAAAAAATATATATATATATATATATATATATATATATATATATATATATATATATATATATATTTTACCATGAAATATTGAATAATTTAATGCAATTTAAGGTTTTGCGTTAAAATTACATAAAGTTTATTAGTTTTTCTTAACATTTGACCAGTTTTTTATCAATTTAGTTCAAAAAATTAAAACTGCTCCATCTATTGTTAAATATTTAAACCTGATATCTGTCACAACAATCTGACATAACATTCAATTTTTGCATTATAATTTGTAAATATGTGCTAAAATTAAATAAAAATCATTATTAAGTACTGATTTGATAAAATTATTAAATAACATTAATTGCTTTATTTAAAAATATGTGTTTTGTTGCATTTACAATGTCGAGTCAAAAAAAACATTGTTTTTAAGCTTGTCCGCAGTTTAAAGCCATACAGTGTTTCATATTTGTAGTTGAAGAAAAAGTTTAGTCTACAACACGTATGGAATAGTCATTCCGCGCTCGCGGTTCCGTCATACTCGCCTGCCGGCTCGTATGACAAACTTTCCGCTCGCGCGGAATATTGTCTATTCCATACTAGTTATAGAATATACTATACTATTCTTGTTCTATTTTTTTGCGAGATCTTTGTAAAAAGTTTAAAGTGTTTTTTTTTGTCTCTAATAAAGAATAAGAGTTGATAAATCACAGTTATGGAAATAAAAAGTAGTGTCCGTATGATATCCAGAAACATGGAAGTGCTTTATGGCGGGCCCGTAAACGGAGAAGTCCGGTTAGGATTAATGAGGACGTATCTCCTAGAGAAATGGGGATTTATCACCACATATCTGCTACTTTATTAAGATTTATACAGGGCACACTTTCCTATAGTTGGCTCTGGCAAGGAGAGTCGCGTCCGCGGAATGCTGTCGGTCCAGTGCGGCACACCTGCGCAAGGTCGAACTAGTGTGACCTAGGCAGACAAAAGGACGCACGCTGTAAAAACAAATTACTTTTATCCAATACATACAGATAATAAGACAATTATCAGCTTTATTTTAAATAGATAAACTCAATAATAACCCCCGCGTGGCTTTTACTTTATTGAGTAGATAATTATTTATTTTACCCACTCAACTGTCACTTGTCAAATTATTTTCTTGTAAATGTCATAAATTTTTTTAATAAAAATATGAATTCCTAAGCTATTTATTGGATAAAACCTTGTATGGCACTCATGGGCAATATCTTACTTTACCCACTAGTACCATAAATAACTATTTTCTATTTCGTGACTCAAGCTCATAATCACACGCATTTTGCTTGTTCTTATAGACGCATAAGAGGTCTGTACTTTTTTTTCTTTTGGGTTGGCAACAGACAAAAGCCCCTGGCTTCCGTGCAAATGTCACTGTCGCTTTAAAGTTTAATTTTATACAAAATTTTGTGTTTAGGTTATTTTTTACCGTGTTAAAATTGTGGCTTGGTTAATTGCAGTGAAAAAGAGAAGAGATAACTATAAAACATATCAAAATATCGTTTGTTCTTAGAATTTTAAACATGGTGTAAACTGTAATGCCAACCCAAAACAAAAATCCCTAAATCAGTCATCAATTTAAATGTAAGTTTTTTTTAAAGTTTAATGCAAAATTGAAAAAATTGTATAAAGTACTCGTTTCATAACACGTTTTTAGCTCACGAGTACAAGTTTAGAAAACAAGCCGCTTGCGGCGAGTTTTCTAAAGTACTTTAACATACTATTTTCAATTTGAGTTGCTCTTAATTACATTAGCATCTGCGTATACTAGGATCTAACCCAGATTATTTTTGATATATCTTTGATATTTACCTAGGTATATCGGTTATGCTTAACTCGGAAAAATGTACTGTGACTTGCGTAAAATAAACTTTGAAAACTTTTTAAATTTAAAAGAACACTTCCCTTAAGGTATTTTTGGGGTATGGTGCGCATCAGGTTCACAAAAATTAATAATATGCACTGATTTTTAGTTTTATAACTAAAACTTACTGAATAGAATTAGGTACGGAAAATTCAGTTTTTTTTTTTTATTTTTATATGACATTTAGTAGAACAACAACAACAACAATCTAGTATATTTTCTATTTCGACGTCTGTTTGTTTATAGTAACAAGATAATATTTTTAATATAAGATACTGGTCGACGACCAGCAATCATATAAGGTTGCTAATAAGTAAGTTTATTACGTTCTTTGGTGTACGTGGGGCAAATCTCTGTCTCTCTCTCTCTCTGACTCACTTTCAAGTGTCCACTGTGAACATACTAGACCAACAGACTCATAACAATAACTATTATAATTATTGTACAAATGCACCAGTATCCAACAGTGATTCCATCCATTAAATAAAAAGATATCTTTTTATTTAATCTTTAAAACGCATTTTTACGATTATTATAATATTTTAAATACACGGTGTATTTGAAATAGCGTCGGAAATTTTAACAGGTGATTCTACATCATAAAATATGACAAAAAGTTCCTATAAACATATGTCTAAAAATGCGTCATAAGGGAGCTACGCCCCTTTGAAAGTGGCTAAAAAAATCGGTTTTTATTTAATAACTCAGGAACCCTTTGAGATATATCAACGAGGTTTTGCACGTCAACTAATCCTACCAAGGCCCGTTTTTATGTGTTATTTTCATGTACTTATTTCAACCAGGGGTGTGCGAAACGGGGGCGGCTTATTAGTTTTTTGTCCCAAACTTTTTTCTGTGTAACTTTTTTGCAATTTTATTTTTGAAATATGATTCCTCAGGCCAAAATACATAAAAAAGGTACTCTTGTTGTAATACTGTAGGATTAACCGTTTTCGAGAAAAATTAATTTGAAGGTGAAATTCCACGGTTCGAGGACGAAAAATTAAATACTAAAATGTTAAAAACCAAAATTTTAATGATGCAGGGCGAATGTACATTAAAAACTAAAAAAAAAACCTCATATACAGGTACTTCGAAAAATCAATCCTAATGGAGCTATGGTCTCCTAAATATGCACCATTTTTAAAGGGCTATGGTAGCTTTAAAAGCGTTTTTTCGACCTACATGTATGGAAACTTTTTTTCTTAGTTTTTGATGTAGAATAACACTGCATCATTAAAATTTTGGTTTTCGACATTTTAGTATTTAATTTTTCGTCCTCGAACCGTGAAATTTCGCCTTCAAATGAACTTTTCTCGAAAACGGTTAATCCTACAGTATTACAACAAGAGTACCTTTTTTATGTATTTTGACCTGAGGAATCATAATTCAAAAATAAAATTGCCAAAAAGTTACACAGAAAAAAGTTTGGGACAAAAAACTGATAAGGCCCCCCCGTTTCGCACACCCCTGGTTTAAATAAGTACGTGAAAATGACATACAAAGATGGGCCTTATTAGGATTAATTCACGTGCAAAACCTCGTTAACATGTCTCAAAGGGTTCCTGAGTTATTAAATAAAAACCGATTTTTTTAGCCAATTTCAAAAGGGCGTAGCTCCCTTGTGACGCATTTTTAGACATATGTTTATAAGAACTTTTTGTCATATTTTATCATGTAGAATCACCTGTTAAAATTTCCTACCCTATTTCAATTACACCCTGTATATTAATATGAAATCTTAAGCCAAACTAAAAAGGAGAAAAAAACCTTTGTTCAAGGCCCTTGACTGACCTATTAGTATAATTTATCATGATATTTTTTGTCTAACAGGTAAGTAAATTAAACTGTTTTTCAATTCAGTAAAATTTGTAACTTGAAGCAAAAAACTTCCAGCAAATATTAATAGTGGCATACAAAATAAAATTAGGCCACCTTAAAAAATATGTATTTTTTATTTTTTAATTTATACACATAAAAAAACAGTTTTGGAGTAGTTTATTTAATACAATCTTTATAACGTACAATGTGTCCACAGAACCGCTATTTTTGTAAAACCTGACAGATAGCGTCTAATTTTTATATTCATGCATCGTTCCTAAAAATATTATGTAACTACCATGTATATTAAATTAAATGTATAAAAATGGTCAATAATGATGAAGAAAAGTCTTAAGAATATAATGTCATAGTTTTCTTGCCCTAAATCACAAAACAAAAATCGACTTTTGGTGTGCAAAACACCCTCCCGGACACAAGAAGAAAGTTTAAGTTAGTATAAAGTTGCATAAATATTAAGTATACTAAATACCAAGCTTGGAATAACTTTATGTTTTTAAACTTTAAGGGTTTAAATAAATTTAAACCATTTCGAAATATTGCTCTTTCTAAGCATTTAAAAAGATACATAACAGTGTTATGCTAAAGTAAAAGAATTATGCAAAATAATACAATAAAAAGGGTGACATTTAAGTAATTTACATAAAAGAGACAACCCTTTCCTTTTAATTAAAACTCCGTGACCTAAAATACGAAATCTTTTTAGCAAAATATGGGAAATGTCAAATTATTTTACTAGGTTAATTTTAAAATTTAAATTTATTTTGGCACAGTGACTAAACGTAGGTACACACAGTTCAGCATTGTTGTATATCCATACATATGCAATAAAACATTTATGTTAGGTTAGAACCTAACTTTTTTAAATCGATACATACAGGGTGTTCCAGAACTCGCGTACCGAAATTTAAGAGGTGATTCTACATCCAAAAATATGAAAAAAAGTTTCTATAAAGGTTGGTCCAGAAATGAGCCCTAAGGGAGCTACGGCCCTTCGAAGATGACGTATTGAATGGGGAACAAAAAAAAGCACCAATAAAATTTTAATGCTGCAGGGTGATTTTTCATTTAAAACTGAGCAAAAAAGTATTATACACCAAAACACCTAAATTTAATATTAAAGGAGTAATAGCCTTTTAAAAAGTAACGTTTTTGGTGGCACAAAATGTTACTTCCTCTTAATTGCATTTTTTTTATAACGGTTGCTCCTACAGTGTTACACTATATGATATTTTATATGTATTTTTACTCTAGAAATCTATATTTTTTACAACAAATCCAAAAAACATACACATAGAAAAGTTTGGGGCAAAAATGTTTTAAGCCTCATATATTTTGTCCGTCTGGGCACGCCTCTGGATAAATTAAAAAAAATAAATTAACATAAACTTATTGCCCTTATTAATACTAGTATACATGCAAAAGCTCGCCGCTCTAGCTTAAACGGTTCCCGAGTTATTAATTAAAAACCTTATTTTTATTACAATTTTAAAGGGCCCTAGATCCCTTAGGGCTCATTTCCGGACCAACCTTTATAGGAACTTTTTTTATATTTTTGGATCTAGAATCACCTCTTAAATTTTGGCATGCCAGTTATGGATCACCCTTAGTTAGTTTACGTCGGTTTTTTCGCAGATCCCTAAGGGAGCTACGGCCCTTCGAAGATGACATATTGAATGGGGGACAAAAAAAAAGCATCAATAAAATTTTTATTCTGCAGGCTGATTTTTCATTTAAAACTGAGCAAAAAAGTATTCCACCAAAACACCTAAATTTAATATTAAAGGAGTAATAGCATCATAAAAAGTAACGTTTTTGGTGGCACAAAATGTTACTTCCTCTTAATTGCATTTTTTTTGAAAATGGTTGCTGCTACAGTGTTACACTATGACATTTTTTATGTATTTTTACTCAAGGAATCCATAGTTTTTACAAAAAATCCAAAAAAAGTACACATAAAAAAGTTTGGGGCAAAAACGTGTTAAGCCTAATACGTTTTTCTGTCTAGGGAAGCCTCTGGATAAATTCAAAAAAATAAATTAACACAAACTTATTGCTCTTATTAATACTAGTATACATGCAAAAGCTCGTCGCTCTAGCTTAAAGGGTACCAGTTACTCTCTCTCTCTCTCTCTCTCTCTCTCTCTCTCTCTCTCTCTCTCTCTCTCTCTCTCTCTCTCTCTCTCTCTCTCTCTCTCTCTCTCTCTCTCTCTCTCTCTCTCTCTCTCTCTCTCTCTCTCTTCTCTCTCTTCTCTCTCTCTCTCTCTCTCTCTCTTTCTTTCTGTCTCTTTGCTTCTTCCAGTTTTGCCTTCCACACTGAGATAAATTTTTACATCCACCTGCATGGGTAATTTACTTGCAGCTGTTGCTGATGTGAATTTACACTAGAAGCGTTAATATAAATGCGGTGTGTATTATATATTTACATCCAGTGTGTAAAGTTTACATCAAAGCGTAAATATACTTTTTACCTAAAACCCTTCAATTTATTTAAAAAAAAAGAATAACCATTTTGTTATTTTTTTATTTATGAATAGTTTTTTATGGAAAAACTACGCAACAGAAAAATAAAACGTATATTCCTAATCAGCGCTACAAAAAGTACCAATATAAAATAGAAACAGAAAACATACACAAGTCTTAACAACTCAAAATTTGCAGGCCAGTGTTACCGCCTAAATAAGTAAAATATTATAAAATGTATGTTTTAAGGATATTGTATTAATCACACTTTTTAAATATTTACTTTTAATCAACACTTACCAATTATTTCTTTGAAAAATGTAGCACACACAAAATTATACGTACGCTCTTACAAACGTAAACAATTATAATGGTCGACAGCCACCAGACTCGATGAAGCAGGAATTCTGGCTTCTCGAGTCACGTGACTAGCTTAACGCCCGCGATTGGCTGGCTTATACATCAGAAGTGTGATTTTTACACTTCGGGTGTATTGTTGCTAAAGGTATGTTTATAAAAATACACTTTCTTGAGCTCCGAGTGTATTGTTGAAGAAGGTATGGATGTAAAAATACACACTCTAGGTCAAAATCACCTCACTTGTGTATTGTCACATCAATTTTGATGTACATTTATATAAAGGTGTAAAATTTACACGTTTATAGAGTGTATTTTTTTACACCTTTTCAATGTAATTTCTTTCAGTGCACTCTTTTAAAATTATGGTAAATCTCGTATGTGTAAATATTGCCTATAACATTTATACATAACACGAAAAAAAGTTTCCGACTCGAATTAAAGAAAAGCTCGATAGATAAATTTTAATTAGCGAAATAGTGCGGTGTTGTTACATCGGTCGTAATTAGATTTTATTTTGAGCCTATAAATTCCATTAGTACGTTTATATTTAATCATTGAACGTTACAGAATTTATACGTAGCAAAGACAAATGGTTGATAACCGACACCGAATTTCATTTTCGTCTGGCATATAGACCGGCAAACAAAGGTCTTATTTCACTGAAATTATTTTTTCTATTTTGCATATCTTATAAGCTCATAATCACACGCATTTTGCGTGTTCTTAAAAGCCTATCACTTGATGTTTTCTGTGCAAATGTCAATGTCACTTTAAAGTTTAATTTTCTACAAAATTTTGTGTTTAGGTTATTATTTACCGTGTTAAAATTGTCTTGGTTAATTGCAGTGAAAAAGAGAAGAGATGACTATAAAATATATCATAATATAATTTGTTCTAGGAATTTTAAACATGGTGTAAACTGTAATGCCAACCCAAAACAAAAATCCCTAAATCAGTCATCAATTTAAATGTTTTTTTTTAATTTTAGAGCAAAATAGAAAAATTGTATAAAGCACTTGTTTCATAACACGTTTTTAGCGCACTAGTACTTAAGAAAACTCGCCGCAAGCGGCTCGTTTTCTAAACTTGTACTCATACCCTAAAAACGTACGTTATGAACTAGTACTTCATATACTATTTTAAGCGACTATATTTTATCATACTATTCCCAGCGCCTGCGCTAGAATAGTATAATACTATAATAGTTTAGAATTTTTCAAAATTTTCAACAGTCGTCCTAGACAAATAATTCTTGTTATGATGGTTAGACGTGTATACCTTGATTTTGATATATGTAGTACATATATAAAATAATTCGTGTAATAATTATGAACAAGATAACTCAAGAACGAATAATTCGATCGACTAAAAATTTTCGGGAAAAATCAAGTACTACGAGGGGGAAGATTTCTATTGTTTTTGAAAGTAATATCCCAAAAAACAAAAAAGTTATGGGGGTTACTTTGAAAAAATCGAAAAAAGCTGAAAAAAAAAATTGGATTAGCATAACTTTTTTAGGAAACATTACTTTTATTATAAGGATCAATTAAAATTTATGTTTTTTATTTTTTTTTTTTTTATTTTTATTTTTTATTGTTTTTTATTTTTTAAAATTTTTTGTTTTTGCAAAAATAAAATTTTAAGAATTTAAAAAAAATACTCTTTTTTTTGTGTGTAACTTGTCGTGTAATGTTACTACGAAGTTTGCGCCATTGACTTGTGTGCTTTTAAAACCTTATGTCTTATGTGTGATTTATGTATTATGGTTATGCAAGCCTCTGGATAGGCCTTAAATCCTCATAAAGTTTGAATCACTTTTTAAACAAAATTCTAGTATTCTAGAACCGATACCAATAAAAAAAACAAAAAGGTGCATTGTAAATAATCTAAAATTCAGTCTTACCTTCTCCGGACTATTTCATCTTCGACTGGCATAGTTCCAATCCGTGATTCATCCCAACATCGGCAATCACCATTAGTATTAATGGTAATGGTAATAATAAGAACAAGGGAGGCTGATGATCTTAACAATACTGCTGAATTTTCCACAAACTATTACTAATTACTTTATTAACATTTTCCAAACTAGTCTTTATTATATTTTTTAACTAAATATATTGTGGATTCCTAATTTATCCCTAACAATTTAATTAAACGCCTAAGCTATGATCATTGATCATTGATCATATTATAACATTTGACATATTAAAAAAAAACATCATTTATTATGCTCCTTAAATTTTTTACATATGATTACAATTATATTCTTATCCTAATATTTTATGCACTAATATTTAATACATCACAATAAATAATAGTTATTTATAATCAGTGATCGGACTTTGGATTTTTTAACAGGTCCGCATTAAGACAAACGTGATTTTTAGTATTTACTAACAATATTACTTATATTGTATACATATATTGTTTTTGGTATTACTATAGTAAATAAAAGCGTTATGTAAGAAATTATTTAAGTATTTTATTTTCAAAATAAATTATTAAAATATTTTCTAAATTTTTTTGAAGTAATGCATTTCTTTTTGTATTAAAACCCATTTATGTAAACAAAATGACCTTTCCACGGCTACCGATGTAAGTGGTACAAAGAAAAACGTATTTTCCTACGACCCAGTTAGTAGTTAGTGCCTATTTTCCACTCGTTGAATATGATAATGGTTGGAAAGTGACAATTAGCTGATTTTACATATCTGCTGTCAGAAAATTAGTAAACGTCAAACACATAACCTCAAATTGGCAAAGTAATTTTAAGATCATTGTTGCGGTTTTGGGATGTTTGGGTGTGAGGTCGTATGAAAAATAGTATACGCAAACTATTTCGTAAAAAAAGCACTGAAAACTAGGTTCGCGTACTCGGTGCGTAATATGCTTTATTGGTGTATTTTCAACCCAAGTGGCTCATTCATTAATTTTTTATAAATGTATTTAAATATTTGCCAACCATAATTTCTATCTAAAATATTTTTGAATTTTGATCACATTTTTTCCTTTTTTATACAAAATAATAAAAATTCGAGTGTTACGCCCATGTTAATTAAATAAACCAAGAATTACATAACAATAATAATGTATTTTTGTTACTTTAAATACAATTTAAATGATCTTGAGTTTTATGAAATTATTCTGTTTTCCTTAATGCGGACCTGTTAAAAAATTCAAAGTCCGATCACTGTTTATAATACAAGGGCGAACAGTTAAATTTTTCGATTGAGTAGGTTTTTAGAAGCCGAATATTTTAATTCGATTCTTACTAATTATAATAAAGTATTAAAATATACTTAATTTTAAATTGAAACTAATATTTATTTTTACTGTCTTATCACTTATCTAGTTATCCAGAACAAATTGCTATCCAATCAAATCGATAAAAAAATAATTGAATCGTTTCTTTTGCGTGCGGTTTCATTTTCAAATTAGCTTCTGTTGGTGTTTTGATTAATTTCTATTAAAATGTGTCTGTTATAAAAATATTTATACTTCTGTAACCGTTCTATAAATATTATAAATATTGAAATTGATTTTACAACTGAAATTTTGTATTTGTAATTTATTTTAGTGTGTGAATACAGGTTATGTTGTAAAAGAAATTTTTATTTTGTATGTTTGTATTATAATAATTGTATCTGGTCAAAAAGAACATATAGTTTGATATGCATTACAGTAAAGGTAAAGCATCTTTTTTAAAAAAGCTTAAAAATAACAAGATTTAGTTAGCGGGCGAAAAAAACTGTTTGGGCCTAAGCTCACAAAGTTCAACTTTTCGCCCGTAAAACATGAACAAAAAGTGTTGCTTTTAAACTCAATCAAATAAAAAAAGTTTTGTTTGAAGGATAATTATAATCCGACCTTGTTTTTTCCTGAGACCAATAAACAACCTTTCCACCCTTCCTAACTTGCCAATTCAGTACTCTAACAGCAAACAGCAAAACTCTTTTTTTTCGTATAGTACCTACAATATCATGGACTACGTTTACACGTAGCGCTAACTACCGGTATTTATAAATTCCGACAGCAGTCTGTCCCTTTCTGTCAAGTTGTTTTAGAGAAAGAGAGAATGATAGAGAAGTTATAAATCCCGGTAGTTAGCTCTATGTGTAAACGTAGTCATGTATATTTCTTTTTTTAGTCAAGACACATGAGTTTGTTTTTTTTTCTAATAATCACAATTATTGTTTAAATTAAATCTGTATTTATTTAGGGCCACTTGCACCAATGATGGTTTAACTTTAAACTTGGATTAAATTGACGGCCGACCAATCTGAACGCAGCATTTTTAACTTAAACTTGGTTTAGCTGAGATAATCCCAGACCGAAAGTTGGTGCAAGTGGCCCTAAGTGTTTCCTCTTGTGAACAGTTAGGTGCATTCCTATTTGGGCATTTCTAAATCGACAAATAGGGGTGACCGGGGCTAGTTGTCGCAGGGGTAAGTTGTCGAAGTGCTTATATCTTAAAAAGTAAAATATTTTTTCTGCGCCAAACCAAGATTAACCGCTGCGTTACAACAGTGCCATTTATCATTTGTTAACTTAAATGCAATAAATTAAAAGAGCATCCAGATAAACCAAAAAATGTAAAAATTAAAGAGCCTAGTAATTTTTTTGTGGTAAATATTTTTTCTTATTGTTACAGATTTAAAGAATTAAGATAAGAGAATTTTATATATAATAATAGTTTAAGGTGTATATTATTTGTTGATATTGTCATTTAGGAGTTTTTATTCGTTAATTAGAAAGTACTTGATACATAACGTAAAATTGACTACTGGGGCTAGTTGTCGCATTTGGTTTGGGGCTAGTTGTCGCATGATCTGGAGAAATGTTCATGGTATAACATTTTCTTTTTGGCATTTTTTTATTCAAAACTGTCTAAAAAAGTGAAACTTTGTCGAATAGCAAATAAATTCGTTTATTAAATTATATTAAATTAAAAAAAAAATCAAAAAAAAATATTATTTAATTATAAAGTTGGAAATTTTGGCACAAAAGTAAAAAGTTAGATAACAATCAGCTTGTGGGGAGGCACATGTCTTATTGGTTATTTATAATTTTTATAAATGCCTTTATATTTCTTCTAAAAAATATACTCGAAGTGCCGCGAAAACGTGCCCCGTGCACGTTGTCGCACTTTTCAAGACTTCACAAAAAAAAACATAACTTTAACACCCTATAAATTTTTCCATGTTTTTTCTTTAAATAATGTTACTGAAACATGCAGCTAAAATTACCATTCGGTCAATTAAAAAAAATACAAAAATAAAGGAAAAAACTGACTTTGAATGAAAAGTGCGACAATTAGCCCCGGTCACCCCTATAGTATGAGTGAAATTACCTAAGATAATTGAGGAAAATTCTCTTTACTTGTAAAATAAGCTGTAACTATATAAATTCAACGGCTTAACTGTTAAACAACTTCTTCCATACGTATTCATAAAACAGTAAAAAATCCGCAATCTTGACATGTTTATTATTGATATGTTCCTATATGAATATTTACCGGAGATATTTATTGAAACGGCTTTTAGGTTTAATAGAAATATGACAGTTTACCTATCTTTATTGCTTTCGACGAGCATAAAGTTAATATTATAATTGAAATTTTTCTTGAGCGGCAGATAACCTGACAATATAACCATTATGGTATAAGGGAGATTATCATTATATGCATAATAATAAAACTCAACGAACAAACAACTCTTCTCTCTAGAATACGCATACCGTTAATATAAAGTATCGCCAACATCTCGGTTTGTTTGTAAACAAATAGTAGGTATATTCAGGCCTATACACGGAAAGAAATTAGTGGGCTCTGCGCTATACATTATAAGATATTTGGTAACAGTGGCAAATTATAGTGATTTAAGCTATAGATTATAAGGGACACAATAACTAATAATGTTAAAAATAAATTGGAAACGATTATATATATTACAGACACGATTATATTTATTACAGGCACTATTATAAATTTACAGAAATTTTATTATATTATAAAAATTATTAGCTCGGACAATAATTAAATCTATTTAAGCTATAAATGCCATACTATTTGTTATATTTTATTATTCACTAAACAATTAAAGTATTTCATATAAATTTTTACACTGACTGCCATAATTGTAAGAGAAAGCCTTGTATTTATATAATAAGCGATTATAATTTGCTTGGTATGTGTGTTATAGCGCTCCTAGCTATAATTTTTTTTTTCCGTGTACAATAAAAATTACCAGTAACTGTTATTGTTGTCTCTGTTAGAACAAAGCTGTACAAGTATGACAGACAAATGTATATGTTGGCTACGTTTTTTTCAGTTTTTACAAATGAAATGCCTATTCTAGAGAGAAGAGTTATTACTTCGTTGATAAAACTCCACATATTAAGTGGAGTTTTCATCACTACATCATCAGCAAGTTATGGATCTTTAGCTAATCCTTTTAATATTTGTAATACCTAGATATGGTCTGGTAAATTAAAAAAAAAACTTATTTTTGCTTATTCAAAATTATAATCAGTTAACGTGTGTTATGACCAGATAGGGTGGTGTTTTGCGTCGAATTAATTTTTTTTGCCTTATCTATGGGTAAAGCATACTTGCGCAGAGCTCAGACACAGAAAGTTATGGATTAGCCATGAATCAAAATTGGTGAAACCCTCCAATAATGGAATCCCATATAACATAAAACGTCATGCTAATTTCCTATTGAGTCTTGCTGCTTTTTTGTATTATGGGCGGAAACCCTTAATACAAAAAAAAACAAAAATCCAAAAATCATTTTTTTTTGGCATTTTCGGGTTTAAAATGTCGTGAAAGGTCGAGAAAATGTTAAAAAAGTGGGTGTTAAAAAAATGTATTTCTGTCTGTCGGTCTGTCTGTATATAAACCTTATAACTTTTGAACGGAACATCCGATTTGAAAAAATTTTCAGACCTTTTCTATTTGCGTCACATCAAATATGGTTAAATTAGAGTAGCCAAAATGAACAAAAACTATAATTTTTAGAGATATGTCACTTATTATTTATAGCAGGACAATTTTTTTTGCATAAATGAAGTACCCTACAAAAACACATGTGATCATTTTAATAAATTTTGATATATTTATACATTTTTAATTAGATGTTAAATTTTGACAATATTAAAAATTCAGTGATAGGTAAAATAAAATTTTGATGTTTTTGAATAAATTTATATATGATAAGGAGTCGTTCATAAAATACGTCACACAAATTGACCAAAATTTATACACTTCGGGGTATGTTTCTCACGTTATTAAAGCGTGTAGAGATGTTATATTTTGGCTACCCCCTAAGCCTAAGTCTAAAGCCAAAATATGAAATACCTACATCCTTTAATAACGCGAGAAACGGGGTATGAAGTCTATGAATTTTGGTTAATTTGTGTGACGCATTTGATGGACGACCTCTAATGGACTCGTTAAAAAAGACAATTCTATAAAGCTAGAAAGAAAAAACAAAAGGAAATTGTTAAAAAATACAGAAAAAGTAACGAATCCGTGAAAAACGAATTACTAGTGCTCTAAAAACATATGTTATGAAACGAGTACTTTATACAATTTTTACTATTTTGCTCTAAAATTTAAAAAACTTACATTTAAATTGATGACTAATTTAGGGATTTTTGTTTTGGGTTGGCATTACAGTTTACACTATGTTTAAAATTCCAAGAACAAATGATATTTTGATATATTTTACAGTCATCTCTTCTTTTTTCACTGCAATTAACCAGTCCACAATTTTAACACGGTAAAAAATAACCCAAACACAAAATTTTGTAAAAAAGTAAACTTTAAATCGACATTGACATTTGCACTCAAAACGTCAAAAGATAGGCTTTTGTATGTTGCCAACCCATCAGAAAAAAAGTAGAGACCTCTTATGGGACTATAAGAACACGCAAAATGCGTGTGATTATCACGGAAAAAAAAATTATAGCTAGGAGCGCTATAACACACATACCAAGCAAATTATAATCGCTTATTATATAAATACAAGGCTTTCTCTTACAATTATGGCAGTCAGTGTAAAAATTTATATGAAATACTTTAATTGTTTAGTGAATAATAAAATATAACAAATAGTATGGCATTTATAGCTTAAATAGATTTAATTATTGTCCGTGCTAATAATTTTTATAATATAATAAAATTTCTGTAAATTTATAATAGTGCCTGTAATAAATATAATCGTGTCTGTAATATATATAATCGTTTCCAATTTATTTTTAACATTATTAGTTATTGTGTCCCTTATAATCTATAGCTTAAATCACTATAATTTGCCACTGTTACCAAATATCTTATAATGTATAGCGCAGAGCCCACTAATTTCTTTCCGTGATGAGCCTATAAGAGTGGCAAAATAGAAAAAATACATAAGAAGATTTCCACCCATCTAGAAAAAGTACCCGTTTCACATTTTTGTCTATTAGTTTTGTTCTTGATAATGATAGTGACCCCAATAATCATTATGGCATGGGTAATGCATTTCTAGCGTTTATGAAGAAAACGGGTTCTGAAATGCATCCTATATCATAGCTGACTTAGTACGAATGTCAATCCTGTTTAAATTATTATTATAATTACTTTTAATGTAGACGGTATCATGTTTCCTTTGGCATATTTATTGTTGCAACAACTTCGGTTAAGATACGACGACGACGTTCCTCACTCGGGTCGTACTTAAAATTCTGAAATATTTCTTACTATATTCTTAATTTTATTATCGCACACTATTTTATTTAAATGAGGGGAAATGACAAGACTTACGATTATCGAAAATCCTACTTATACTTCACATCATTTGCCACATGCAACCATAAACAATTTGTAACGCAAACTAAAAAGGGGTTTAAGAATTATATGGACTTAACAAGAAAACTGCCGACATTTTAATTGGTTTATTATAATATCGTATTTCTCAAAATGAAAACCATATAAAGTAATACACAAAAGGCAATATATATTTTTGTACTTTACAAAATAAACAGGAAAAATATATGAGGCGTATAGTGCAAGAGCGGCCCATCTCACTTTATGGAAATATCGAGATAATGGCTATTTAAATTTCTACGATTTTTTAATCTTTGATCTAGGACGCATTATTTTATTTAATTTTTTTCTGTTAGGGTTTTTAGACTCAACCAACATTAATGTAATGTATGACAAACAAATTTATTTTCTTTCTTTACTTTCTTAGAGAAAAAAATTGGTGGGTCACTATTGCTTGTGAGAATGGGTGGCAAAAGCATTGGTTAGGGTAGTGATGTAAAATTCCTTGGAACTCACATCGCGGAGAATTGCTCATGGGGCATGCACATTGATACTGTGTTTAAAAAAATTTCTAGTTCGAATTTCGCTCTCTACCATCTTAGAGACATTGTAAGTTTTGAGTCTCTTTTACTCTTTTATTATGCTGATGTTCAGAGTAGACTGTATTATTCCTTGCCATTTTGGGGTGGATCTTCAGATGTTGAACGTCTGTTTGTCGTCAAAAAAAAGTCGTAAGAACCATGTGTAATAAGAGATATGACGAACATTGTGCTCCGCTTTTCAAAAGGTGCGGAATAATGACAGTCTACTCCTTGTACTTATACAAACTTTGCCTATTCGTAAAGCAGAATACTTCTTTTTTTACTAAAAATGCTGAACTTAATCAAGGTATTCAAACTCGACATGGGAATGAATTGTCTATTCCTTGGCATCGAACATCATCTTTTGAAAGGGGTACGCAGTACATGGCACAGCAAGTGTACAGTCACTTGCCTGCCAGTTTAAAAGCAGTTAGTAATTTTAATAAGTTTAAACATATTTTAAAGGATTATTTTACAAATAATCCTTTTTATTCTTGTAATGAGTACCTGAATAGCAATATTAATATTTCGACTGAATTTTAACATTTTATATTTATATATTTTTTAATTGTAATTTGTACTCTTATATGCAATTTAATAATTTATTAATTGTATTTTTTTTATATTTCGTATTTTGACGTGTCTATAGATTGTTGTATCTCAGAGGACAAATAAATTATTATTATTATTATTATTATTATTATTATTATTGCACTATACATTGTGTTCATTTTGGGCCACTATTGCATTACGAACGAGATCTGACCTTTAATAACACGTTTTTTTTGCATCATTGTTTAGGTTTTAAACATTTTAGTAATTAATTTTTCGTCCTCGAACCGTGAAATTTCACCTTCAAATTAATTTTTCTCGAAAACGGTTAATCCTACAGGATTAGAACAAAAGTACCTTTTTATGTATTTTGACCTGTGGAATTATATTCCAAAAATAAAATTACAAAAAAGTTACACAGAAAAAAGTTTGGGATAAAAAGCTAATAAAGCCCCCCAGTTTCGCACATCCCTGCTTAAAATAAGTTCCTGAAAATAACATACAAAGATGGGCCTTATTAAGGTTAGTTTACATTCAAAATCTCGTTGCTGTAACTCAAAGCGGTCCTGAGTTATTAAATAAAAACCGAATTTTTTAGCCACTTTCAAAGGGGCTTAGCTCCCTTATGACGCATTTTTAGACATATGTTTAGGGGCTATCCATATATTACGTAACGCGCCTAGGGGGGGGGTCAGAGAAATTGTTACAGTTTGTGACAGGGGGGAGGGGGAATCAAGGTAAACGTTACGTAACGGAATTTAATAAATTTAATATTTATTTCCTAAGCTTGGCAGATGTATTTTTATTTCAACATAAATTACTATTTAGTGGCCCATAATTTCCTTTTTCACACAAAAATTGACGAAACTATGCATATTTAAATAATATTGTAATCAGTAAAAAAACTGTTGACATTGATATTAAAAAAAAATCTTACGGCCCTGTTCTTGCGTGATCTTGCCGATGAATCATCGGCGATGATACATTTTCGCGCGGAATGTGTAGAACACCAATGTGTGAACTATTTTGTGTACCTGTGCATAAACAGTATACGTCTTATATGTGACACTCAGTGTAAAAAGAGGTACCTAATATTTTTTCCCTGTGTGATATTGATTATGAATATTTTTTAAAATTTGAGTGATTTTTTCGTGTAATTTTTTTTTAAGGTTATGTTATACTATATTTTAGGTTTATGTTTGTTTTGTCAATAAAAACGAATCAATAGTGAGAATACAGTTAAATTTATTGCGAAACAAAAATTTTATATTGTTATGCGTTACACAGGGGGGGGGGTCTTGGTAAATGTGACAGTTTGTTACACAGGCGGGGGGGAGTCAATTTTTTTGAAAAACTGCGTTACTTAATATATGGACAGCCCCTTATAGGAACGTTTTTTCATATTTTAATAAGAAAAGAATCACCCCTTAAAATTTACTACATGATTTAATGGACATCCTGTATACACATGTATACGTAATAATGATATTCAACTTGAAGCATAAATCAAAATCAAAAATGGTTTCATTTGTCTTACGACGCAGAACATTAAGTTGGCTATGATATCCTTAATGAAGTTGTCGCAGATCTGCGAGGGCACGCCTAGGCTGATAAACAATAGCCTGTATTGTCAACATATATTTATGATAGCGAGACAATTAACAATAGCAAAATGGAACGGTAAAGTGGAAGGAAATAATGGAAGTGAATAACGGTGGCACTTGATTGTGGGAAGTAAATGTCTGACGTCACATAGAAGGGAATTGATTAATTGTAACCAACTGGCGGTATATATAGGAATTCAGCAGTCTAAATAAAGTTGCCACTACACTGGAGTGGATCAGAAAACTTAATATCGCCTTAGGGGCTGTCCATATATTACGTAACGCAGTTTTTCAAAAAAATTGACCCCCCTGTGTAACAAACTGTCATATTCACCAACACCCCCCCCCTGTGTAACGCGTAACAATATAAAAATTTGTATTTGTAAAAAAATATTCATAATCAATATCACACAGGGAAAAAATACTAGGTACTTCTTTTTACACTGAGTGTCACATATAACACGTATATTGTTTATGCACAGGTAAAAAAAAGTCCAAACGAAAATGTATCATGGCCGATGATTCATCGGCAAGATCACGCAAGAACAGGGCCGAAAGATTTTTTTTTATAATATCAATGTCAACAGTTTTTTTACTGATTACAATATTATTTAAATATGCTTAGTTTCGTCAATTTTTGTGTGAAAAGGGGAATTATGGGTCATTAAATAGTAATTTATGTTGAAATAAACATACATCTGCCAAGCTTAGGAAATAAACATTTAATTTATTAAATTTCGTTATGTAACGTTTACCTAGACCTCCCCTCGCCCTGTCACAAACTGTAACAATTTCTCTGACCCCCCCCCCCCCCTAGGCGCGTTACGTAGTATATGGACAGCCATATCTATTTCGAAAATTATTATCTCAGAAATGCCAAATATTAAAAAAAAAAATCAAAAACTGACTTTTTTGATTTGAACGACGATAACACGGCAAAAAATTATCGTACAAGGCTTTTGGACAGCTTAAATTAAAGACAATAAAATTATCTAAAAAAGTTTTATGATGAAATCACTAAAAAAATATTGAAGCCCGTAGCCCTTTTGAAAGGCCAGCAAAAATTTGGACTTTTTTCCGATAGTTGACAGAGAAATTTAAGGTGCGACACGAAAAGAGCTGAGATTTTACTAAACCGAGTAATATTGAGGTTAATTTTAATATATATTGTAAATGCACGTTCTGACATGGTGAATTTGCTTTAATTATTACAGTTAATATTACTGAACCCATGCTTGGTATTACAAGGAAACAAGTCACATCAGCCCTCAACACGTGGGCTGGAGAAAAACTAAGGGAAAGCTGGTCAACGGTCACGAACTGCAGACAGGCAAAGGACTTCCTTTCCGGTCCAAGCAAGTCAAAAACTGCGTGGCTACTAGGAAGAAGCCGAGCCACGATCAGCCAACTCACAGGGATCCTCACGGGTCACTGTGGACTAGGAAGACACCTGTTCAAGATGAAGGTTGGTAACGACCCCGTCTGTAAGAGGTTGCGGGATAGACGAAGAATCGTCCTTCCATTTCCTAGGACAATGCGATCGGTTCGGCAGAATACGACAGAAGATCTTCGGAGTGGCAACTCTCCGAAGAGAGGAGTTGCGTACCCTTGCCTGGACAGATATCGCGACCTTTATAAGGAGGTCCGGCAGGTTTAGGCAGGGAGTAGGGTAGATGTGTGGCTGGGACAGCTCGGGGCTGGCAAAAAGGGCCATAATGGCCTAGTTGCCTGGCTTGTAGCCTCCCCACCCTTACTACTACTACTACTTATATTACTGAAAAATTGACGGACAAATTTAGAGTGTATAGAGGCACTAATTCTTTTTGGGGGTCAATGCTCATATGCCAACAAAATTTTGAACCACCCTAATAGATTAAAATCGGCTTTCAGCTAATTGTCTCAAGACGTACTTTTCAGATAAGTCACAAATCAATTTTACGAAAACAATATTTAAAGGGGAAACGATACACTAACAATAGACTTTGTAGTTTCTTCTACTAACATCTCACCAAAATAGAAAACTAATCTTAATGTATACTTTAATGTACTGCCGTGTTAACTCAAAAACACGTATAATTTATTAGGCAATGCTCTGAAGATTTTGGTTGACGAACATTATAGTTGACGCCATAAATATAAGAGAATTATTTTTTTGCAGCAAAAATTTTAGCACTTGTCAAGTTTTATTGACCCTACTCGTTCAGTCAGAACGTCTACTTCATCTAGTACGTCCTATACGCACTTAATATAATAAAATTAAATTACGCCATTATCTCACATTAATCTGTTTCAAATGTAAACATTCTACTATATCTGTGGCGTCTAGTAGTAGTACTATTTATGAAAATGTGATTCTTTTTACACTGCGGGATTTTGAGATTCATCGTGTCACAGTATGATATAGGTATCTGTCCGCTCAACGTACGAAGCTTTCAATTTAAATTTGCTTGCGGAAAAGAGGAAAACAGTAGCTTTGTGACCTACCTATTAAAAAAAAAATAAAAAAGGTTTATCATAAAAATTTCTGTTGTACATTTTTAATCGCAAGAGTTACGGACAAAGAGTTCATTATAATCATATACAGCGCGCGTGAAAAGTACTAAACATGTTGAATGATACGTAAGTTGAGTGGCCAAGAATGTACAAAGCAAAATATTTGAAGGGGCCAGGGGAATCTCAACGTCAGTGCAGTAGTAGGGATAGGAGTAGTTTCTGTAATCGTCGCGTCTGCAGTCTGCAAAACAAACCATTGCGCATCTAATTTGAACACGGCCAATGAGGGGCACTGGCGTTGAGATTACCCTATCCCTTCAAATCTTTTGCTTCGTTCATGCTTGGGCACTCAACTTAACTACCATCCAAAGTGTTCATTACTTTTCATGCAAACTGTAGATTACCATGTTGAATAAAATCAAAATATTTTTTAGGAACATCAATAATATAATAAAAATAAAATGTAAAACATGTTAGGCTAAGTGTTTTTAAAGTAGACTGTTAAAAGCTGATCTAATACTCAAAAGACTATTTAATGTATTACAACGCATTGTTCTTAATACATCGTCATAAATTATAACGCTTTTATTTACAGTTTCACAAAGTCAGTAAAAAGATTATTGTTAAAATAAAATTAAAGGCACGTAATTAAAATATACCTATATATACACGGTGTATTTGAAATAGCGTCGGAAATTTTAACAGATGATTCTACATCATAAAATATGACAAAAAGTTCCTATAAACATATGTCTAAAAATGCGTCATAAGGGAGCTACGCCCCTTTGAAAGTGGCTAAAAAAATCGGTTTTTATTCAATAACTCAGGAACCCTTTGAGATATATTAACGAGGTTTTGCACGTGAATTAATCCTAATAAGGCCCATCTTTTTATGTCATTTTCACGTACTTATTTAAACCAGGGGTGTGCGAAACGGGGGGGCCTTATCAGTTTTTTTTCCCAAACTTTTTTCTGTGTAACTTTTTTGCAATTTTATTTTTGAAATATGATTCCTCAGGTCAAAATACATAAAAAAGGTACTCATGTTGTAATACTGTAGGATTAACCGTTTTCGAGAAAAATTCATTTGAAGGTGAAATTTCACGGTTCGAGGACGAAAAATTAAATACTAAAATGTCGAAAACCAAAATTTTAATGATGCAATGTTATTCTACATCAAAAACTAAGAAAAAAAGTTTCCATACATGTAGGTCGAAAAAACGCTTTTAAAGCTACCATGGCCCTTTAAAAATGGTGCATATTTAGGAGACCATAGCTCCATTAGGATTGATTTTTGGAAGTACCTGTATATGAGGTTTTTTTCTTAGTTTTTAATGTACATTCGCACTGCATCATT
Source organism: Brachypterus glaber (assembly GCA_958510825.1). NCBI lineage: Eukaryota > Metazoa > Arthropoda > Insecta > Coleoptera > Kateretidae > Brachypterus > Brachypterus glaber. Next base: position 73,314,223 of record OY294046.1, read on the forward strand.
AAAATTTTGGTTTTCAACATTTTAGTATTTAATTTTTCGTCCTCGAATCGTGAAATTTTACCTGAGGAATCATATTTCAAAAATAAAATTGCAAAAAAGTTACACAGAAAAAAGTTTGGGACGAAAAACTGATAAGCCCCCCCCCGTTTCGCACACCCCTGGTTGAAATAAGTACATGAAAATAACACACAAAAACGGGCCTTGGTAGAATTAGTTGACGTGCAAAACCTTGTTGATATATCTCAAAGGGTTCCTGAGTTATTGAATAAAAACCGATTTTTTTAGCCACTTTCAAAGGGGCGTAGCTCCCTTATGACGCATTTTTATACATATGTTTATAGGAACTTTTTGTCATATTTTATGATGTAGAATCATCTGTTAAAATTTCCGACGCTATTTCAAATACACCGTGTATATATATATAAAAAACTATGACTATAAAGGTTATTTATCACTAACTTCACTAAACTGAATTAGGAAATTTAGAAATTAAGAAACATAACCTCAAATTCTATAATAAATTTTTCGTGGTATGCAACAATTAAGATAAAAGATAAAATATAGCATAAAATAATGATACAATCTTAAAATAAACCATAGAAAAAGAAGAATTTCTGAAATACACTAACTTTTGTGCAAAATGTTATAAACAAACGTTATCCAAGTATTAAAACAAAAATGAAGATGGGGACACCTCTGTATTTTAAAATTCGTACATTTTCAAAAGAAAATAAAAGATACTTTTGGAGATAGTGGGTTTTAAAACACGATTTTTAGACCCAACAACTGCAAATATAGTAATAATCGTCCTACGCAATAGATATTTGTTTAGGGTTTACTTATTCAGTCGTATTTACACAGGCTTATTATCTATTTGGCAGTTACCTTATTATTGCATACCCCGGAAAATTTGAGGTAATGTTTCTTAATTTTATTAATTTCTTAATTCAGTTTAATGAAGTTAGTGATAATTATACCTGAATCGACCTTAAAATGATACGCTTTGGTCACGCTTTATGAGTTCGATTATACCCATATATACGCTTTTTATTCACAAGCAATTTAAGTTGATCTAGTCCTCTACGGATAAAGATAACTGCAAAAACAAAAAAGCGTTTAAAATCCGTAATACTTACTTTAACCATTTTTTCTCGGATCTAACGAAAAAGAAGAAGAAGAAGAAGAAGAAGAAGAAGAAGAAGAAGAGGAAGAAGAGGAGGAAGATGAAGAAGAGGGAGAAGAAGATGAAGAAGAGGGAGAAGAAGAGGAAGAAGAAGAAGAAGAAAAAGAAGAAGAAGGTAATATTTATCATCAAGTTATCAGTCCCAAAACTAGTTTGATCTTAATTCTAGCCAATACTTTCATTGCCCTGAAATTTCTATACCCTACATCCCATATTCCATTCTAGGCCTTTTTCTTACTTGCCAATGAAATATATCAAAATTGATCTCTTCTTCTAACTAGCCCTTTTTACAAGATATAACTCTTTTCAATACGCTCTGGTTTGTAATAACAATCAAAAATTGTAATTATTTCTTTAAACCTTTTACAATCAAAAAAATCACTATATTAAAATCTAAATTAGGAAAGAAGTTTTTTGTAACATAAGAAACCATTAAATTAGAAAAAAAATTGATTGTGCCATATAAATGTATAACTAAAGTTAATTTTTTTAAGGTATAGTTATTTTAAATTTGCCGCTAAATACACCACAAAGTCCGATTTACACTGAAGCATGTGGCTTGGTTTGAATGTCAACATAACCAAAATTTATAATTTTTGTTTACTTACTTTGTTTTTATGATGTTTTGATGTAAAAAAAGAGAATTGATAAAACTGTTGCTAAAAACACTTATTTATTCCTGTAGAGACAAAATTTGCTTATAAAATCGCTTTTATTTCAATAATATAGAGGAATAAACCATTGTTTTGTTCTCGTTAATCGCACGTCAACGTTTTACGGTTGTGTTAAATTGGGCCTAGTTATTTCGCTTACGACGCATGCGTATCTTACGTTGCTATGGTAATTTCGAGATTGTTTACAAGCGGGAAGGTTTAAAATAACTATACCTTAAAAAATAAACTTTAAATAAATAAATAAATAAATAAATAAATTTTATTTCCATAGACTTACGTATAGGATAATGACAAATACGAACACATATCTTAAAATAAATACAATAAATAAATATACAGACAAACAATTTAAAAAAGTACAAGTTAAAAATATTTAATTCCTCCTTTCATCTAAAAACTCAGATAGAGTATAAAAAACATTTGATTTAAAGAAATTCTTTGTCTTCGATTTAAATTGAGAAAAGCTGTTTAATTCTTTTAAATATTTTGGCAAATTGTTGTAAAGCTTGATAGCTGTGATCCCTGTAGAATTTCTAACTTGTGCATAGTTATGAGTTGGTACATATAAAACATTTTGATTTCTAGTGTTATAATTATTTACTTGGCCAACTGTAGTAAAATCACTTATATTTTTCTTAACATAAAGGACACACTGATACATATACATGTACCCTAAACATAAAGCGAAGTATTCTTTTTTGCATTACAAAAACTTTATCAGTATTTACGCTATTTCCCCAACAAAGAATCCCATAGGCCAAAATTGAGTTTATAGATCCGTAATAAAAATTTAAAAGAGTATGCTTATTTACAGCATTTCTTAGCTGCAAAATACAGAAACTTTTGGTAGACAGTGTTTTAACTAACTTGTCTAAGTGATTTTTCCAAGATAAAGTAGAGTCCATATAGATGCCTAAAAACTTACAGTTGTCGCTTTGCTGAAGAGATTTGTTTGCTGACCTAACCATGGCGATAGAATCTGTATGAAATTTATGGGCTTATATTCCTAAAGCTTTGCGTAAAGCTCTGGTGGAATCAATTGTAAGTTGCACTTTGCATTCATAATATAATAATAATAATAGTAAGTTATAGATAAAGTCGGTCCATGTCAATTTATGATTGTTATCGTATATATAATAGCTAACTGAACATTATCTCTGTTATTTTATGGTCTTTTATGAATTCTGCGAATAATAAAAAGTAACGAGAGCGTGCTTCGTTCATCTCTTCCTGTATAATAGTTGCAGTCGTAAAGAACTGATACTGTTTCCATATCTAAAAACGGATTTATTTACTGTCATCTTTGACCATTGCTACTGCTGTTTTTCTGTGTCTGTGACATCAAGTGGACAATTCTTAGATTGATTTCAAACTCATTTCAAACACTTTAGCTTCTATCTGCTTTTTATGTACCGTGCCGAACACTTTTTAATGCAAAACTGGCATTAGTGATGAGTAAAATGCAAGAAAGCTGTGTGCGTTTTACTGGCCACCGAGCTGTTGTACGTAGCAATCACATGGGCTTGTCGCTCAGAACTCTAACACCGGCGTGGCTTTAAACGAAGAGTATTTTCTTTTCAACGAAAACGTTACGCCGCGTTACAGAGGGGTGGGGGGGTGTCAGTACAAATGTTACGTAAGACTTAAAAAATTATAAACTTGTAAAATGTTTATTGGATCACGTTTTTAACAATGATCTAGGCTTAAAGAGACGGATTCCTTGCAAATTTTATTGCACACGGCGTGGTTAACAGTTAACTAAATCTTCTAAACAAAAACAATTAGAGATGGAAAACCATAGCCAATAACCGGTTTTTGGTTAACCGGATTCGGAAATTACATCAGACCGGGTTTGGGTTAAAACACAGAAACAATAACCGGTTAAAAACCGGTTTAAACCATAAAGCTAAATTTCCTTTCATTTTTTTTTTCCTTTTTGTAAAATGTTAAGTAACAAATAGGGGGGGGGTCTCGAAAATGTTACGCCGCGTTACATGGGGCGGGTGGGGATCAGAAATGGCCAAATTTTGCGTTACATAATACTTGAACGCTCCCTAAGAGCAAAAGTACAAGACCAAAATTTAGTCCAATACAAAATATATATTTAATTCAATCAGTATCATTTTCCCTTGGATTAAAACCAAAATAATTAAAAAACCATGGCATGTTGTAGTAAAATATTTTTCGTTTATGTTAGCTGGTATTATTGTTGTTGCAGTAATAGTTATTTATATACCAAGGGACTAAACTGGCTGTTTTAGTTCCGCTGCATTAGTGTTTCCTGAGCGAGTGTAGCGAGCGAGGGAAACAGAAATGCAAGGGACTAAAACAGCCAACTTTAGTCCTGAGGTATATACACTATTTTTCGCAGGACCAAACATAATTTAGGTAGGTAGATAAAATTAAAAACCACGCGTCTAAAATCGGTTGTTTTATTTTCGTAATTTAATCAAAATGCCTGTAAATTGCGAAAAGTCAGTTTCATGGCTATCGCGATTTCAATTGTTTTTTAATATGGTTGACACAAACGTCAAAAAAATGTACGAAGATGATAAATTTTAAGTTATGTATAAATTGTTATAAAAATGTTATTTTTAAAGGGTTTCTTTGTTAAAATCAAATAAATTGGTTTGAATCGCTAATTTATTACAAAACACCACCAAACCTAATTTTTGAACCAGCAAAGCACATAGTAAGTATAATATTTTAATATTATCAAGGTTGCCGTGATTTTTATTCCCTAGGGTAAAAAACGGCAAGTTTAGTCCCGAAAATGGAAGCGTAAAATTAGGTTTTAGTCTTGGTCGTGCAAAAAATATTTTTCATTTATGTTAGCTGGTATTATTGTTTTGCTGAGGTTACAAACACCACTTATTCGCTTGTAATAACGGTGGCCACTGACGTTAATACATCTATTGAATTTCTATGACAAATACCAACACACAATTTTCTATTCCGATTATTATTAATATCGATTCCGATTATTGGTCGATGTGTGAGTTCCACTTGGTACTTTAGTCACGAATTCGCTTATAACCTAATTATAATTATTGCACCGGTTTTTAAAATAGGTCAATAGGTGTCAGGTTTATACCGTATTTACCATGGTGCACAAACGCCACTACTTCTGCTACATGACATATGGAGTAGCTACAAAGTATGGCTTCTGTACGTGTATAATACAATATAATCAAGATACCTAATACATGATACATGATACGTGATACATGATGCATGATACGTGATACATAATACATGATACATAATACGTGATACGTGATGCATGATGCATGATACATGATACATGATACATGATACATGATACATGATACATGATACATGATACATGATACATGATACATGATACATGATACATGATACATGGTACATGATACATGATACATGATACATGATACATGATACATTCTAAATAATACGTGATACGTAATACGTCATAAGTGAAGCATGAAGTATGATACATGATACATGTTACTTGCTACATGATATGTGATATATGATACGTGATTCGTGATGCATGATGAATGATACATGTTACTTGCTACATGATATGTGATATATGATACGTGATTCGTGTTGCATGATGAATGATACATGATACATGATAAGTGATACGTAATTCATAATACGTGATGCATGATGCATGATACATGATGCGTGATACATGCTACATGATACGTGATACGTAATACCTGATACATGCTACATGATACTTGATACGTGATACATGATACATGATACATGATACATAGTACATGATACGTGTCGCATGATACATGATGCATGTTACATGTAAATTCATGATAGATGATACATGATACATAATTCATAATACAAGATACATAATACATGATAAATGATACATGCATACTGTAATATCACAATATCAATAATGTATATCAACACACTTTTGTTACAATATAGTATAGCAAAACAAGTGTGTTATTATCTCACCATTTCATTTAGGAAAATATCCCAGCAGCATATTTAGTTCTCCAGAATTTTATGAAACTAAAAAATGTTTTTGTTTAAATAGAGCACCTACTATTCCTTACAGTGAAAAGCGTTAATATTTTTATCCAATACATACAGATAATAAGACAATTACCAGCTTTATTTTAAATAGATAAACTCAATAATAACCCCCGCGTGGCTTTTACTTTATTTAGTGGATAATTATTTATTTTACCCACTGAACTTGTCAAATTATTTTCTTGTAAATGTCATTAAAATTTTTAATAAAAATATGAATTCCTAAGCTATTTATTGGATAAAACCTTGTATGGTACTCATGGGTAAACCGATATTATCCTCTCGAAAATTAACCTGCTTGGCTGACGCCTCGCAGGTTAAATTTCTCATGGGCAATATCTTACTTTACTCACTAGTACCATAAATAACTATTCTTTTGCCATTTTAATAAGATATATATTTTACGTTGAAATGTGGAATGTGGGTCGAGGCGAGGAGAGTCCAAGAAAACAAGAGAAAATAGAATGGAAGGGTAGTAATTTTGCCCTTTGGTCTATAGTGTGAGATGCCAGATGGGCTCATTTAGTCTGCAATCATTGAGTTGACCAGCTGCCAGCTCACACACACATTCATACACTTGTCTGATGTAAGAAAATCAAGATGCCTTTTGTTTAACCTCTATAATTAAAAATTGCCATACAGAAAACAGCGTTTAATATAAATTTTAAAAATAACATTTGAGATTTATATAGATCAGTATCAAATGATAACATTTTTAAGCTTTTTAAAAGAAGATGCTTTACCTTTACTGTAATATTTATAAAGATATTTGACCTTTTGGTCACTTTTGGTCTTGAACTAACCATTCTTTTTGACCAGATACAGTTATTATAATCATTTCATACAAAATTGATTGGACAGCAATTTGTCATGAGTTATCCATGACAGATAAGTAATAAGACAGTAAAAAGAAATATTTTTTGCACTTTAAAATTAAGTATATTTTAATAATTTATTATAATTAGTAACAATCGAATAAAAAATATTGTATAATACACGGACAAAAAGTTAAATTTAGATTTCGTAGGTTTATTACCCTCGGGCAGGCCCTATCGGCCGGCCCTCGGCTTCTAAAAACCTACTCATACGAAAAATTTAACTTTTCGCCCTTGTATTATAAATAATTATTTTGTCTCCAGGGGCGTTAATATTTTGAAAACTGTAACTGATGTGTCAAAATTTTGACAAGGTCCTTGCAACTCACCATCCAGTTTGGATAGCGCTAATTCAAAATTTTAATCAGAAATATAAGCCAATTTTTTGCAGTAATGCCGGTTAACCTGTATGTATCTCTTTCTCTGTTTAATTAATGAGATAAAAAAAGAAAGAAATACATAGGTATTCCCCCTAACTTGGTTAATAACCGCTGCTTCACAAAAAATCGGCTATAGTTGTCTTCCATACCTGTGGTACCAACAAGTATTTGTGATGTGACTCGATGACCAAGATTAGGTTTGGAGTTCTTATTTAAGCCAATTTTTTGTGAAAACACCGGTTAACCGTACGGTTTATTTCCACACCACTGAATTCGTATAACCGACAGTTCTCACAAAAACGCATTGGTTATTTTCTTGTGGGTTTGACAAGTACCTAACCTAATTTCTCCCAAAAAACCGATAAGGTAAAAAAAATCCCCAGGCCTGTTAATTATGGTGTAAATACACAATTTATAGGTTAACTTAACCTGGTTAAGTTTTCACAGTTGACCGTGGCTAACTCCCCTCCGAACCTGTGTTAGACGCGGTGACTGCCGGTTAGTGACATCATCGCTTCCCCTCACTTACCGTATGCAACCGATTCTCACAAAAGCGAGTTTCAGTGACCTGGTTAGTTCCGGCGACCCGACAAAAAATTGGCTTTAGATTATCACTTTTACTTGTTGTTGCATAAATTTCGTTTTTATTTTAATTTAAAATTATTAAAATCGAACGCTAATAAATTTGATTAGCAACCTACACGTTTATTAATTAAAACACAAAATACTTTAAATTATTCATGCATACGAGTTTTAGACATGTTATAGTATCAATAAATTAAATTTATAACATAATATGTCAATCAGATAAGAATGGCTACCGAGATTATTTTAATTAATAGATATAATTTTTAATTAAAGTTGTTTTTAATAATCAGTAGATTATGTATCTTTATGTAAAATCTACCTTGAAAAACAAGAACTTGATAATAATTTGTAGAGCAAGTGCTAAATTTAATAATTTTTTGGTCTCCAATTACACTGTCCCACAACGAAACTTTTTTTTCATAACATAACCTATCTTGAAGCATTTTTTCTCCTGATTCCAAATCTCTTTTCAAATTTGGGCTACGACCGCACAGTTTTTATATACTCTTTTAATTTACTCGTGATAAAATATTTTTAAAGTCATACCTGTGATTCTTGGTTTGTCATTGATATGCTAGTAGTATTGTTTAAGCGCTCGCAATTTTGAGCGCTCGGATGAATATGAACACGAAAGACTATGACGTATGGACTGTATTTTAAGGGTTTAAAATATTAGTTAAACGAGACGGTATGGTAGAAAAATTACTTACTTTGGAGCCAGCGTGTGGTGATCTTCGACTAGTCGATTCTTCTTGTTGCTTGCGTAATTTCTCTAACCACAAGTTACACGCACGGTACACGAATAACCCGATGTATAATTGATGTAAAGCAAGGCAAGGGGGGCAAATGGGGAAAAATACATTTTTTTTAGAAAAATTTGAAAATTGCTATATATGGGTTTTCAAGGTTGCTGAAATTGCATCTGATAAAAAAACTTTTCTAATTCCACCCCCGAGGGGGTAAATATTATTCAATATTATTAATATTTTCTTCAAAATTGGTATATAGGGGTTTTTGGGGTCGCAGAATATGAATCTGATAATACTTTTTTTCTAATTTCACCCCCTGAGGGGTGGGGGTAGTTTTTGTGAAAACTGGTGTATTGGGGTTTTTGAAGTAAAACTAAAAGTGAATCTGATAATAAAATTTTTCTAAATCCACCCCCTGAGGAGTGGGGGTAGTTTTCGTGAAAATTGTTATATTAGGGTTTTTGAGGTTGTTGAAAGTGAATCTGATTATAAAAAAAATCTAACTTTACCCCTAAAGAGGCAGAGGGTAGTTTTCGTGAAAATTGGTATATTAAGGTTTTTATGGTTGCTGAAAGTGTATCTGATAATAAAAAAATCCATTTTACGCGCGGAGGTGAAAATGGGAAAGCTCTTTTAATGGGCAGTGTATTTAAATTTTTTTAACTATGGTAGAGATGTTCATAGTTACGAAACTAGGAACAGAAATAATTTTTATATTAATAGAGTAAATACCACAAGGGGAATAAATTCTTTATTTCACAAAGGCTTTAATGCATTTAACAATTTACCAATTGTTATTAAGGATAGTCCGTCATTAAGAATTTTTAAAAATCGTCTTTCTGAACACATTTTGTTGTAACTGTGTTTTGCTTTACTTTGCTTTAATATAATCTAATTATACTAAGGTCTCTCATTACTTCTCATTATTATTATTTTTTTTTTCACCATCTCTCTTTTATATTTTTGTTTTTTTTTATATCTTTATATATTCTATTATTTTTATTTTGTTATTATATTTAATGTTTATTATTATAACATATTTATATTTGTTTATAAAGAACATTGTATAATTACTTTTGTGTATATTAGGCAAGTCCTATTTAATAAATTTCATTTCATTTCATTTAATTAAATTATTATTTAATATTTCCAGTAGGTAGTTAGTTGGTTTATTTTCTTAAAGAACAGAAATATTTGGTAAAATAATCATAAAATCTGAAATGAAAACAACATTAAAGACGATTTTATATTAATATTTAGATAAAATCTAAGTAAATGACTTTGGCCATTACTCAATTATAAAGAAATGTATATTTATTTAAATCTTCAATTAAATATTAACCATCAGTGTTATGAAGTCAATAAATATATATATAATTGAGTTGAATATATAACACAAACAGAAAGTTGTTTAAAATATTCTATGTTTAATAAACACACAAAAACATATGGAATTCTGGATTCCATCGCTAGGTTTAGTTGAAAATTGTACTTCTGTATAATTTATATCAACATAAAATGTTTTAGTTTTACTACACTCTAAAAATTGTTGTGAAATTACTAAAGGTCGATTCAGGCATAATGGAGCTCTTTACAACTAGAATTATGGAACAAAAGACGTCTACCCTATCTCTATCTCATTTGTGCTACACTTTCCAGCCAACCAAATAAATACTGTATTTGTTTTTCACACAACAAATACAGTATTTATTTGGTTGGCCGGAAGGTGTAGCAGTGAGCGGCACGAACGAACATAGCTAATGTGAATCTGTAGAATAAGATAATTCTACTAAAATTTAGATGGCGCCAGTAATTTCTTTACACTTTTCGCCCGGCCAAGTAAGTATTGTATTTGTTCAACAAAGAACAAATACAGAATTTGTTTGGTTGGGTGGAAGTGGGAGTGTATTTATGTCTTCTATCCTTTTTGGGTAGAACTTTTGTCCCTGTTTAATGTAACGGGAGAAATCTCCATTATCACTAACTACACGGAAAGAAATTAGTGGGCTCTGCGCTATACATTATAAGATATTTGGTAACAGTGGCAAACTATAGTGATTTAAGCTATAGATTATAAGGGACACAATAACTAATAATGTTAAAAATAAATTGGAAACGATTATATATATTACAGACACGATTATATTTATTACAGGCACTATTATAAATTTACAGAAATTTTATTATATTATAAAAATTATTAGCACGGACAATAATTAAATCTATTTAAGCTATAAATGCCATACTATTTGTTATATTTTATTATTCACTAAACAATTAAAGTATTTCATATAAATTTTTACACTGACTGCCATAATTGTAAGAGAAAGCCTTGTATTTATATAATAAGCGATTATAATTTGCTTGGTATTGTGTGTTATAGCGCTCCTAGCTATAATTTTTTTTTCCGTGTACACTAAACTGAATTAAGAAATTAATAAATTAAGATATTTAAAAAACATAACCTCAAATTCTATAATAAATTTTCTGTGGTATGCAACAATAAGGTAACTGCCAAATAGATAATAAGCATGTGTAAATACGACTGAATAAGTAAGAAAAAAACAAATATCTATTGCGTAGGACGATTATTACTATACTATTTAAGCACCTGGCAACAATGCGGATTCTAGAGAGTCCGCTATGCCCAGAGTGCGAAGAGGATGAAACATCCTCTCATTACTTAGCCGAGTGTGTCAGATACGACAGGATCAGGTTGCAAGTCTTTGAAACTCAAAGACTCAACCAAGAGGAACTAAGAGATCTCCCCTGGGCCAATATCCTGACCTTTATTGAAAGGACGGGCAGGTTCAAGGAGGACTCAAATTAGTAAATGGCTGGGATTGCCTGGGGTGACAAAAAGGGCCAGAAATGGCCTAGTTGTCCGGCTTTGGCCAACCCAAAAATTTACTACTACTACTACTATACTATTTGCTGTTGTTGGGTCTAAAAATTATGTTTTAAAGCCAACTTATCTCCAAAAGTACCTTTTATTTTCTTATGTAACTACTGTGTTTTTCCTTAACGCTGAAAATGTACGAATTTTTAAAATACAGATGTGTCGCCATCTTCATTTTTATTTTGATAATTAGATAACGATTGTTTATAAAACTTTGCACTAAAGTTTGTGTATTTTAGAAATTCTTTTTCTATAGTGTATTTTAAGATTTTATCACTATTTTATGCTATATTTTAGATTTTATCTTAATTATTACATACCACGGAAAATTTATTATATAATTTGAGGTTATGTTTCTTAATTTTCTTAATTTCTTAATTTAGTTTAGTGTAGTTAGTGATAATTATGCCTGAATCGACCTTAACAATATCGTTGGTTATTTAATGCCACCGATTTTGCTAGTAATATTACATATTAACTTTGTAATTTAACTAAACTGCGTTGTAATCTTGTAAATTCATAAAAATGATTTTTTTGTAATTTCACAATATTTTCCTGTGATATTACATAATAATTTGTGAAATTATTTCCCATTTTTACAATATTACAACACGTCTTTGTAATTTTAAATTTTTTTTTTTTATGAAAAGCTAAAACATTTTAATTTTTTTTGTAAAATGTTCAAGTATTTTCGCAAAATTTAGTAAATCTACAATAATATTGCGTTTTTATTAAACTAACTTTTGATTTTACAACATAACAATATAAAATCGCTGCAATAATGTTAGTATTTTTTTGTTGTAAAAATACCAACGCTTTTTTCAGTGTAATACTAATTTAAAATTTTATATAAATAAACATTTAATGAGTGGGTAAAATCATTAATTTTAAATTAAAATGCAAAATTATGAAGATTTACTATTTTTAAATTTTCTACACGATTTATTAGCCCTGAAATTTATTTTCTTATCTATTTCTATACAGGGCAGGGTAAAATATATATAAAACTAGATGAAATGTTGCAAGCACCCTGTCAAAACATCGGCACTATTGGGAAAACTAATAACATGCTATTAGAACAGGGTAGCATAAAAAGCATTTTTAAATAATTTTCTTCCTTGTTTATGTTTTCAATAACATTTTAAAATCATACTTTAAATAATTATATTTACTCCTCACTGCACGAACTAACTTGTATAATATTTATATTAAACTTTAGCCTTTCTTGTACACTTAATATATAATTAATATTAATAATAAAAATATGTTTTATTTGATTTTAAATTCTGTATCTTTAAAACATTATATTCCAAAAAAAACTGTATATAACATTTTTTATAGGGATTAAAAAGAGCTTTTATTTAAAATATAATTTTTTGAAATCGGGTTATAAATATGTGAGATATGCTAAAAAAAACCTTTTACTGCTTTAAATGCCAATATCTCGAAAACAATGCGTTTTAGGAAAACGTTTATAACATTTTTTGACCAATTTAAAATTATCTTTTATATAACTGCTAAATTAACTAAATACAATAATAATTGCCTTAATTATAAACAAAAAACGCTAAAAATAGGGGTTTACCCTATTTTTACCCCCTTACCCCCAATCGCTTACCCCCAAAATCTAATCAGCTCTTCGGAATACGATAAGAAACAATATTTAAAAAAGTCGATATCTCATGTAGAAATGGAGTTTACACCCAGACAGACACAGACAGACAGAGACACAGACAGACGGACGCAATTTTTTTTTTACTGATTTCGACTCAGAATGGTCTAAAACGTCGAGAAATGTGAAAAAAACGTGGTCAAAGATTTAGACTTTTCGGCGAAGATTTCAATACATCGGCACTCTTAGTATTACTAAGTGCCTATGTAAAATAGTAGTAGAGGGATAAAATAAATTAAAATTTGTCCATTGCATTGGAGAGAATCGTGAAAAACGTATCCTGTGTCCAAATGGTGGGCCACACAAAGACATTAAAGCTTACTTAAAGATATTCTGTAAAGCTGGAAGTAAAAAGGAAGGCCTAGAATGGACTACTGCTCACAAATAACAAACAATGTGTCCGGTGAAGAAATTTTAGGAAAATGTAAGAATCGGCATATAAAAATGTAAGAACCGGTCTTAGGACTAATAACTTAATGATGATAAAAAAAAATTATTTATAGAACTATTAGTTTTGGGTTTTTTACCGTGTTGATGGATTATTACTATCCGACGTTTCGTCTTTTAATACTAGAAACTAGCATTAAATGGTTAAAACCTCTAAACTTTACACAAAAAAATAAAACTTTAATAGGATATTTTTTTTTTAATAAATTTAATCGAAAAAAAAGTGGGATGTTCGAAATTGTGAATTTTGATGTTTATGTCAAATGTTATTCATTTTGTCAAATTCGCTTAGCTTTTTCAAAACCTGCAATGTAAAAACCTATTTTACACCACTAAAAAAATAAAAAATTGTCCTACAGGTTTCAGTTTACGTCCCACTCTTTTCCGATGGCGTAGCACAACACCTTCATCTACACACGTCTTTAATTATATTATCAATGGAAATGCAGCAGTGACGAATTTGGTTAAAATGACATCTAGGAGTATAGAGCAAGAGGAAGAGCGTCAGCATCAGCGAGTATTGATTAGTTAAGTTGATAATGTCTCGCATTTACATTGCGGAAGTAGAAATTTATAGAGGCGTTGTACTGCTAAATTGAGTTTGAATTTAATATGAATAGCAGCGCATGTGAATTTGAATGGCCATCCGTCCGGTATACTAATGACAATTGGCTATCGTGAAAGGGTTGTCCTGAAGCTGCACCCCGCTCCCTGCTGGGCTTCTACTGCCGCCTGCTACAGCCCGTAATGGAATCAAGCATTTACATTTATCGGCCGGAGGCTCTTCCATCTCTCTACCTAGACTAATATGTATCGATTTTAATTATTTTTCTTTGACAATTTTAAACTTGTAATTTATTAGTTTTGTTTGCGCTACACTACTATTATTTGAAGTTTAAATTGTAAAATAAAGTCAATCTACAATGAAAAAATAAGTCATTACATTTTTTTAATAGACTAAACTATACTGCCCTACTACTCTAGATAGCAGTATAGTTAGTAATTGGGTAGTTTGAGCGGTTCTGCTAGGAACCCTAACAAACCTGCCTATCCAGTGTTCTAGTTTACTAGTAGAGGTTAAATTAAACTTGAGTACTTAGAGGGGTATCTCACATGGCCAGCCTTTGCATTTCGGCGCTCCTGGCAAAAAAATCATAACCCCTCCCAAATTTTTAAAAAAAGTCCTCACCCCAAAAAAGCTTTTTCCCTGACGGTTTTTACCAAAAACAAAAAACACCCCTCCTAAATATTTGACGACTAAACAAAAAAAGGTCCTGACCTCAAAAAAAAAAAAAGCTTTGTCCCTGAGGGAACGTTCAAGTATTACGTAACGCAAATTTTGATAATTTTGGACCCACGACGTACACTGAGATAAAACAAAAGTCCAAACGAAAAATAAAACGTATATTCGTAATCAGCGCTACAAAAAGTACCAATATAAAATAGAAACAGAAAACATACACAAGTCTTAACAACTCAAAATTTGCAGGCCAGTGTTACCGTCTAAATAAGTAAAATATTATAAAATGTATGTTTTAAGGATATTGTATTATTCACACTTTTTAAATATTTACTTTTAATCAACACTTACCAATTATTTCTTTGAAAAAATATAGCACACACAAAATTATACGTAAGCTCTTACAAACGTAAACAATTATAATGGTCGACAGCCACCAGACTCGATGAAGCAGGAATTCTGGCTTCTCGAGTCACGTGACTAGCTTAACGCCCGCGATTGGCTGGCTTGTACATCAGAAGTGTGATTTTTACACTTCGGGTGTATTGTTGCTAAAGGTATGTTTATAAAAATACACTTTCTTGAGCTCCGAGTGTATTGTTGCAGAAGGTATGGATGTAAAAATACACACTAGATTAAAATCACCTCACCTGTGTTGTGTCACATCAATGTTGATGTACATTTATATAAAGGTGTAACATTTACACATTTATAGAGTGTATTTTTTTATTTCTTTTCAATGTAATTTCTTTTAGTGTAGAGCGGTAGAAAAGCAACAGCGTTTTGCAAGAAGAAGAGTGCAAAGAGAGCCAGGCAGGCAGAGGCAGATATGGTTATTTTATTTCGCGACATTCCCTATCTTGCCCATAATTTGTGACGCTATGAGAATTTATGGTCTTTATTTTGTGAGCCAATTAATTAATTCCCTCGTCCGCCATGTTGGTTCTGTAGTAGCAGCAAGCGGAGGCCCATTATCCAAGATTGCGATGGCTTATAGCGAGACACCGCCTATAAATCTCATTCGGGATTCTAATATTCGCCCGTTTTGCAGAAATAACAGGAGCTGTAATCAGTCGGCAGGATATTATATGGCCTTACCTGGTAAAATTTAAGTGGATTTTCTGTAACAGTTTTAATGTAAATAAAAATCCACAAATTCCAACTCTATCCGAAATACAATGGACAATCATTTACCTGCAACTTTTATTTTTTTTAAATATCGCCAAAATACACTTAATTCAGCTGACACATTAAAATTTCTCAGGAAAATATCCTAATAAAATACAGAAAACTAGAATATTCTTCATTAAAGTAGGGTTGCTTTTTCGAACAATGTATATTTTAACATAACTTACCTTAGGGCATATCCACAGGCTCTCATAACAACATAGTACATAACAATGCGATGCCGTGATTGGCTTGATGTGCCGCCATGTATCTTGTAAGCCAATCACGGCATCGCATTCTTATGTTTTATGTTCTTATGCAAGCTTCTGGATAGGCCTTTAACTATGGAACACAGTGACATAAAGAGCTAAAAGCCCGTCAATTTTTATGTCATCAACAGTAATTTATCCTTTATTACTTTATAAAAGTGTTATTCTTGTATAGAATTTATTTAATAAATAAAAAATAATCCATCAAATTATGTGCAAGCCTGAAAGGTCCTATCTACATAGGTTTAACATATACGGATAGGACCTTTCAGCTTCGGAAGGCAGAAGGGTACCATTCTGTAAAAGAATTTTTAGATGATCCCTTAAATTCTCATTGTTAGTTCCTCTGTTTTTTTTTATTAATTTATACTAGTATAAGCTTATGTGATTGATTGTTGTTATTTATTTTAATTACTATTTATTTATATATGTGAGTATTTATTTTATATAAGTGTATGTATGTACTTACATTAACTTTTTTCTTTTCTTGACATGTACATCCATCCTAGGATGGCGCAAATACCAATAAATAAATTAATAATAATTATTATTATTAATATTATTAATTAATATATTAGTTTATTTGCGTTTAATCCAGCAAAATTAAAAAAAATTAAAAAGTCCAGGTTGTGGATACGAAGCGTTAAGTCCTATGACGTAATTTGGTATGCGTCGCATACTATGCGAACTTAAAATAAATTCCCTAAAGTGTAAACGAAGCCTATGTAATTTTACAAAAAAATAAGTGTCGGTCCATGGTATAACATAACCTCAAAGCATGGTTAACTGGATTCATTCAATAAAATAAATCACAAACACAAAATTTCAACTAAAATCAATTTCAATATTTATAATATTTAAATATAATTATAAAACGGTTTCAGAAGTATTAATATTTTCATAGCAAATATATTTTAAAACAAATTAACCGAAATACTCAGCTAATTCGAAAATGAAACCGCAGACAGAAGAAACGATTCAATTGTTTTCTTTTTTGCGATTTGATTGGATAGCATGGTGTCTTGCTTCTAAGGAAAATTTTACGAATCGGTCTATGGCCACCAAAAAAAAAAATTATATCATTAAATTGTTTATTAGTTTAAAGTAATGAAATGATATAGGGTCTAAAAGGATTTCTATTTGTCTGGAAAATGATATTAATTGAAGGGTGAATGTGTTCGGGAATCGGTTGGCGATTTTCATAAGAAGTAAATTGAATTTGGCAAACAGAAATGTAAGTGAATGTGAGTGTTAATGGAAGTGGAGGTATATAATATGTTTGAGTTTTTGTGAGATAATCGGGATTATCCCGAGCTTCTTTGGGAATGTGTGAATCGTGTTGCCGAGAGCTTTGCCATTTGTAGCCACTAATGGGAGCATATAAGGGCCAGCGGCGCCTAGAGTGGTCATAAATAATGATTTTTGCAAAAATATTGCTACTGTTTCTACCTTACTGCTCTAATGGCCCATTAAAAATATTACTGGAAAAACTTTCAAAGAAAAGCTCTTCTTTTTTACTAGTGTAATGGTGCATTAAGAATATCTCTGGAAAAGGGTTTTAAACTATAAACACATTGAAAATATTACCCGAAGAAATATATATAAATTCAACCAACTTTTTATTTTTAAAGACTATTTATCTGTAGAATCTACTGGGCCGGCCTTTGCATTTCGGCTCCCTGAAGCCATCCTTGGACTTTTTATAAGAATAAGAAACATGTGTTTTTGTCTAAAAATGTATAAAATGATGAAAAGAAATGATAAAAAACTGTGTACCAAGTTTATTTTTTAATAAAGAACAAAATAAAAAAAAAACTCGTCAGGAAATAATTGTTATCGTAAACCCGACAACAAAGCATTATTCTTGCGCTAAATGTGACTCTTTATCACATTGAAAAAATAGTAATATTTTTTGTTTATCTAAAAACCAACATAACATTTAGGTAGAATGTATAATAAAAACACTGTACAATATTAATTAAATATATTTATTGTTTATTATTTAAGTTATTTAAGTTAAATGTGTAAATTTTTCATAATCTAGTTTTAAATCATATCATGGAAATAAACTTATTTAACACGTTAAAAGCCACATTAAATTACTTGTCTGGGGCAACACTGTCCCTGTCCCATAGAACTGCATGCTTTGGGTTATCGTTGAAGCTGCTGGTTTGCTTACAATGTTATTATACTATAAATACCTTAAAAATAACTTCATAATCATACTGAAACTTAATAAACTAGTCACATAAGTCCAGCCTAATAAAACAACAAAATATTTTAATTTTTTAGTCAAGAGCAGTGAACACAACACAGACCCTTTCCTTTGGCCCCACTATAGTAGTCAAAGTGCAAAGTTATTTTTATTTTGACGAGATGACACTTGACACTTGAAGTTTTGTGAATGCAAAGTTGCCAAATCGTGCATTGACAAATGTAAAAATTCTTAATTAAAATGTTCCGGGATGTGAAAAGGGCTGAAATTTTGGCTAAGTATTTATTTTTTATGTATCTATAAGCATGTAAAGTCTTATCGTTGCAGGCGATTTAGCCCAAAACACGATAACCTCTTTTTGAGCACTGAAAAAAAATTAACCCCTTTGAAAATTTTGATGACTAAATAAAGTCCACACTTCTGAAAAAACCTTTTATGATAATTTTTTAATTTTTTACTACTCGAGCAGAAAAAACGCCCCTATAGGCTCGCGCCCTAAAGCAGGGGGCTCAGTTGATTCATACAAAGTCCGGGGCTCTGTTGTAGATTGAGTATTTATAATTTAATATCAAGCGAAATATTCTTATAGCATTACGCACTAGAACAGTACGGTTGGTATTACTGGTACACTCCTTAATGGTGTCATAATATGACACCTGGGTGTTTAAAAATTGTCACAAAGTGAAAATGTTTGACATCTCATGCAGAGTTATGAATAATTTTCTAATTTTACCTAAAGGTAATGCAAATGCATTATTTCAATTTTCAACTAAACATTTTTAAGCATTATTGCTAATATGTAATTTAGGACCATCCTATTAAAATTCACATATATACAGATAGAATAAAGTCCAGTGCATAAATCCTATTTATTTACCGGCCACACATCGTGGGATTCGGAAAGGCCCTACAAGAGTTTCAAATATAAAATATATTATCTCTTTAAAACCGTTATCATGCTCCAGTGCATCTAATATCTCTTTCAAACACAAAACTAAATTAAACACACAAACCTAAAACTCTGCAAAACTAATTTATTTATATAAATTTAGCGGCTTTACTTAACCATTTTTAAGAATAGAACAAATAAGTGATTTTTAATTTAAAACGATCCTACTACACCCCGAGAAATATTTATCTGAAGTATTACGTAACGCAAATTGTACCAAAATTCATACACTTCTTACCCCGGTTCTGGCGTTATTACACGGAAAGAAATTAGTGGGCTCTGCGCTATACATTATAAGATATTTGGTAACAGTGGCAAATTATAGTGATTTAAGCTATAGATTATAAGGGACACAATAACTAATAATGTTAAAAATAAATTGGAAACGATTATATATATTACAGACACGATTATATTTATTACAGGCACTATTATAAATTTACAGAAATTTTATTATATTATAAAAATTATTAGCACGGACAATAATTAAATCTATTTAAGCTATAAATGCCATACTATTTGTTATATTTTATTATTCACTAAACAATTAAAGTATTTCATATAAATTTTTACACTGACTGCCATAATTGTAAGAGAAAGCCTTGTATTTATATAATAAGCGATTATAATTTGCTTGGTATGTGTGTTATAGCGCTCCTAGCTATATTTTTTTTTTCCGTATATAGATTATAGAGATTTCATATTTTGGCTACCCCCCCTAATAGGGGGTGTGTTAGGGGAGGTAGCCAAAATATGAAATCTCTACAGCCTTGAATAACGCGAGAACCGAGGTGTGAAGTGTATGAATTTTGGTACATTTTGCGTTACGTAATACTTGAACGTTCCCATTATGGATTTATTCATTTTTAATAATAGAAATACAGTTTAAAAATTAACATTCAATTCAGGGGAAAAGCATTATTTTTCTACAGATAAGCAGTTTTATAGTATGTTAAAGTACTAGTTTCATAACATACATTTTTAGCGCACGGCGAGTTTTCTGAAGTACTAGTGCGCTAACAACGTGTTCTGAAACGAGTGCTTTATACAATTTTTTCTATTTTGCTGTAAAATTAAAAAAAAAGTTACATTTAATTTTATAACTGATTTAGGGATTTTTGTTTCGGGTTAGCATTACTGTTTTCGCCATGTTTAAAATTCTAAAAACACATGACATTTTGATATATTTTATAGTCATGTCTTCTCTTTTTCACTGCAAGTAACCAGCCACAATTTTAACACAAAAAATTTTGTAGAAATATAAACTTTAAAGAGAAGTTGACATTTTCACGGAAAACGTCAAGCTATAGGCTTTTGTCCGTTGCCAACCCAAAAGAAAAAAAAGTAGAGACCTCTTATGGGCCTATAAGAACCCGCAAAATGCGTGTGATAATAAGCTTATAAGAGTCGCAAAATAGAAAAAATATTTATTGTTATTGTTTTTATGAATATTTAAAAAAAAATCAATATTTGGCCACTAAAATAAGTCTTAAGTAAGTTTAATTCTAAACCATAACAGAAAAAAAAAACAGCCAGTTATTTTATTGTGTCATAGGGAACGTTCAAGTATTACGTAACGCAAATTTTGATAATTTTGGACAACCCCCCTCCCCCCATAACGCTATTTTCCTATACCATTAACATGTGAGTAACACTCCAAAATGACCCCCCCCAGGAGCGTTACGTAATACTTGAACGTTCCCATACCTAATTTTTTTTTGTGCATGAATATGTCAGAGCCCTTCACCCCAATTATCCAGTATCCAGTATCCATACCTAATTTTTTCCTGTATCAAAGTTTTAATTTTAAATAAATGGGAAAGAAAGTGAAATATATAAAACTTATTTATAAACACCCGTCTCTACAATGACACGTGTTCATAACCCTATTTTCCTATACCATTAACATGTGAGTAACACTCCAAAATGACCCCCCCCCAGGAGCGTTACGTAATACTTGAACGTTCCCATACCTAATTTTTTTTGTGCATGAATATGTCAGCACCCTTCACCCCAATTATCCAGTATCCAGTATCCATACGTAATTTTTTCCTGTATCAAAGTTTTAATTTTAAATAAATGGGAAAGAAAGTGAAATATATAAAACTTAATTATAAACACCCGTCTCTACAATGACACGTGTTCATATTTTTCTTTCAAAACATATCAAAACTAAAATAGAATTTTCTTTATTTTACTGTAATTAAGTCTAAAAATACCTACACTTATAATTTTAAAAATAAGGAAATAACAGTATGCTCATATATCACCAAACGCATTAGAACGTTTTTTTTAATCGAAAAAAATTACCCCAAAATTTAGGGTATTTTTAGTTAATTTGCCAATAAAAAAAAGGTAAAAGAACTCCGAATGTGACATTTCCTAAAGAATTATTGATTTAGTAGCAAACAAACCGTGATAATTTATCATAGAGGGCGCGTGCCTTTAAAGAATATACAAAAATAGCATAAACGGAAGCACAGGGCCATCATAAAACATTTCTGCGTTTCCCCATATGAGTAAAAACTTTTGAAACATTTGTAACAAGGGACTGTTTTTATTTCGCTTTTTTATCTTGATTTTATATTTTTTGCCTAAAAATAACCCAACGTTTTTATTTTTCTCTATATATAGTATACCTGGTTTTATTTCTACTCCGGAAAAAGTATGCTTTTTTTCTGTAGGGTCACTCGATTATTTATTATCCTGGTCCTTGTTTGTATCCTTATTTCACTTTTTTATATATCTGGCATTTATTGGATATAATATATCATATAGCTGTATTAATGGTGTAGGTCACTTGCAAAACAACTTTACACTACGATATTTCAAGAACGGTTTGACATAGATTCTTAAGTTTCAAGTCTTTATGTCAAAGCGTTCTTGAAATATCGTTGATTAAAGTTGTTTTGTAAGCGACCTGTACCATTCATACGACTTTTCCTTTATTCTTTATTAACAAAAAAAAACTACTTATTTTAGTTATGATCGAAAAATAATAAAGAACAATTTAAACACAATTTCACTGCCATTTACCGAAGGTATTAATTTTGAAGATATTTGCATAATTGACATTATTATTATTATTGCATTGCTGGTTTATTGAATACATAAAATACACAATAAAACTACTTTAAAAGTCCATACTAAACATTTTAGTTTTTTGGGGATAGAACAAACCAATACCGGGCCGACAATTTGTCTTGTTCTGTACCAATTGGCCAATATATTTCAATATATGTAGTTCAGATTTTACAGGTCATATATTTTCGTTGTAGATGTTTTTTGGACATGTTTACTATCACAAGGACTATGACAGTAACTGTAACCTTGAACGTGTTGTCGTAATCGTAACGTTTTTAAAAGTCTTTTACTATTTACAAACTATTTCTAGAAAAATATAATGTATTTTCTTCTGCCACAAAATGCAGTTGAAACTAGTTACACGCAGGGAATTTACACATTATGTGAATATCATGTAATATTTCCTTCCAGGATGTTCCTAGACAAATATAATGTATCGGCTCCTGGTGGATTTCCCCAAGTCAGACAAAAACTTTTCTATAAAAGGATAGTCCCCTTTTTTACTAACCCGGAGTGTTTTAAACGGGCATTTTTTAGATGTAATAAAACTATTACATTAGTTTTTTCTTCGAGGGTCAGCTCAGTGTCCCTTGACGAAGTGACCGTGATACATCAAGTAATATCAGTTGTCTGAGAGCAAAGGATCTAAAGCCCGTGAGGCTATACATTTCAATCTGAACTGTCAACGACTCCCTTATTTAACTCTACGCCACAGGATCTTGCTTTTATGGATTTTAATATTTCACATAATACATACTTGGTGGTTTATTGTTTTATTAATTACATCGGCACTTAGTGCTACTAAGAGTGCCGATGTATTGAAATCTTCGCCGAAAAGTCAAAATCTTTGACCACGTTTTTTTCACATTTCTCGACGTTTTAGACCATTCGAGTCGAAATCAGTAAAAAAAAAAATTTGCGTCTGTCTGGGTGTAAACTCTCTAACTCCATTTCTACATGAGATATTGACTTGCGGATTTTTGCATATTATTTCTTATCGTATTCCGAAGAGCTGATTAGATTTTGGGGGTAAACAATTGGGGGTAAGGGGGTAAAAATAGGGTAAAACTCCTATTTTTAGCTTTTTTTGTTTATAATTAAGGCAATTATTATTGTATTTGGTTAATTTAGCACTTATATAAAAGATAATTTTAAATTGGTCAAAAAATGTTATAAACAACGTTTTCCTAAAACGCATTGTTTTCGAGATATTGGCGTTTAAAGCAGTAAAAGGTTTTTTTAGCATATCTCACATATTTATAACCCGATTTCAAAAAATTATATTTTAAATAAAAGCTCTTTATAAAAAATATTATATACAGTTTTTTGCTAGAATATAATGTTTTAAAGATAGATAATTTAAAATCAAACAAAACACCTAGTTTGAAATTTGCAAACTAGATGGCTCTGGTGTACAATAGTGCCGATATTTTGACAGGGTGCTTGCAACGTTTTATCTAGTTTACCTATAATTTCTTCTAGATGAAGACAAATATAACATATTTTTCTTATAATCGATCACTCGGTTGTATGTTCGTCTGTCACAGTTATTTATCTCAGGAAATATTATTGTATTTTATAATGTGCTGGCTAATTGCTTTGTAGTAAAGGTCACCAATTTGCTACAGCAAGGGAATGTTCAAAGAATGAAATGGCCAGCAAACTCACCTGACACGAACCCTTGTGAGAACGTGTGGAATATGCTAAAAATGGCTATTTTGAATAGAGATAACCCCCGTTCACCATTCAGGAGTTAATTGTTGCTGCTCAGGAGGAATAAAACAACATATCGCAGGAAGCCATTAACAACCTTTTTATTGGTACGCACAGACGTGTTAATGTTTTGCTTGACAACAGAGAAGGACGTACTGATTACTGTCATATTTTTTGTCACATTTTGTGACTACTTTAATTTTTTTCTCAAATTTTATATTGTTTGTCCTTGTAGAAATCTGCTGTATAGATAGAAGAATACTATACACGATGTTACCTATTACATTGTTACTGGAATTCGTTACAGACAGATATAAAATATTAAGAAAATTAGTTTTCAAAAAATATCCACTAAACGTGTAAAAAAAAGTAAAAAATAATAATATGCTTAACACGCTCGCTGCCGACAAGCCACCTGGTGGGTCCATCAATGTCGAGAGCCCACCTGGCGGGCTTACTGTGGACTCAATTAACATTGCAAAAAAGTATTCCGGCACCTGGGATGAGCGTCTATTTATATGGGCGGCAGCGAACGTGTTAAAGAAAGAAAGTACAAAAAAAACGTTTTCGTTGTTTTACCAACACACGATTTTCCCTGTATTTACCTATCTGTTACGACATGGTAAAGTAACCAATAGTGAATCAAACAGATTTTCTCTGTTTTTAATCAGAAACCTGTGAGATTTTTTCTAAACTAACTTGATTCTAATTAATAATTAACTAAAGCAATTTGCACATAGATGCACGATCTAGGATAGATTGTGAGACATAGTAAATATTAAATTAGTTGTGCGGTACCTTTTAAATTAATTAACGGATTAATTAAAATATATAATCATAAAGATGAAAGCATGTTTGGATACGAGGTACGCCTAGTAGGAATACGATATGGAAGCTAATTCCACATCCTTTCGACACTAAATTTTATTATCACAGAGTCGCACTGTGTTTCGTCTAGAAGACAAAATGCATGACCTAATTACATGAAACTCACAGTACCAAGTAGTAAACATCGCCTCCCAGGTACCAAATCCAAGAAATAAAGGTCACAGGTTTATTACCTAATTAGGTAGCCTGGATTAAAGGTAAGTGATAAGCAAAGCGTTGGTGTCAATTTCGTAACAGTTGCAATTTTGCCACAGTTTCGATCGATAACATCTCTCAAAATTTTTAGTGAAAGTGAAAAGTGTTTTAGTGATGGAATCTTTTATTCAAGATATGTTTATTATATTTATGTAAAAAATACAGTTTTTGTTGGGTAGTTGTACTTAAAATATGTAACTGAAAATACTGTTGAATTTTTTTTGAAAATTTCTTTAATCTCTAATTTTCAAAGACCACAACTTTTGATCTAGTCCTGCCTTTAGGCTATTTTTTTTATGTAATGCCCTATATTCACGTTTAATCACCAGTAAATCATTTTGGCCCGAAAGTACCCGCAACTAAAATTATGTGTTTTTTTTAGAACAAGTGGTCACCGATTCTTCGGAAATTGATTATCGGATGATTTTTAGTTTTAATTGTTATGTTTTAGGCCTAATAATTTATATAGAGGAAAGTCGCCTAATTTCGGATACCATTTACAATGTATTCAATATTTAATACTCGGTATTACTTTTTGATATTTTTTTTATATAACCAGATACAACTTATTATAGCGAACCACGATTTATTATAAAACCAATTTTATTACAATTTATTTTTTCCAAAAAACACGGTTAAAAAAAATCAGCGCATTTTTGTGCATTTGAAAAAGGGCTCCTAATTTCGGACATATCCGAAAAAAAAATTTTAAGAGTAGATCTGGCTCCCATTGCTTATGTTTCTTGTTATTCCTTCACATTTAAGACGTAATTTAATCATAAAGCGATTTTCTACGAAATACTATAGGAACTATAATTTTAGATTCCCAATTTCGAATATCTTAGTATCTTAGGTAATTTTCGTTTTTTCAAAATTGTTTATCTTAGTTTGTTGTATCATTATAAAAATAATAATTAATGGTTGGTTATCCTGAATAATAATTACCTTGCGGATATCCGAAATTGGGAATCAAATGCACAAAAATGGTCTATCCGAAATTAGGCAACTTTCTGCTTTTTAGATTATAAATTTGTAGAATGTTTACGTTTTCAAATTGCTTAATTATGAATAGTGGATCAACTTAACTAACATCATAACTTAGCCAAGACAGAATCACGAACTTTTATAACGATTATTTATAAAATAAACAAGCATAATAATGCAACTGAGCACAAAACTGCCATTTGCAATATAAACGATTTGTGCTGCCATTTAAAGGGGAGAAGCTCTACCGTTATCATATTACAGGACGGATTTAGTTTGACTTTTGGCTTCACATAAAAGTAGGTTTCTGTTTACCTTTGCAGACAGTATCTTAAATACACTACTATCCGAAATTTGGAAACCATCCGAAATTAGGCGCATTTCCTCTAGTATGTCAACATTTATTATTTTGTTTTAATTTTGTTAATTTTCATTCGATATTGTACTATTACGTTTACCTTATTGTCTTATTCTCGTATTATTACATTGTAAAAAATAAAATCTTTTTTTATGAAAATAATGTTTTGTTCTCTCTGATATGCCCTTGTTATTGCATAATACACGGTGTATTTGAAATAGGGTCGGAAATTTTAAGAGATGATTCTACATCATAAAATATGACAAAAAGTTCCTATAAACATATGTCTAAAAATGCGTCATAAGGGAGCTACGCCCCTTTGAAAGTGGCTAATAAAAACGGTTTTTATTTAATAACTCAGGAACCCTTTGAGATATATCAACGAGGTTTTGCACGTCAACTAATCCTACAAAGGCCCGTTTTTATGTGTTATTTTCATGTACTTATTTCAACCAGGGGTGTGCGAAACGGGGGGGGCTTATCAGTTTTTTGTCCCAAACTTTTTTCTGTGTAATTTTTTTGTAATTTTATTTTTGAAATATGATTCCTCAGATATAAATACATAAAAAAGGTACTCTTGTTGTAATACTGTAGGATTAACCGTTTTCGAGAAAAATTCATTTGAAGGTGAAATTCCACGGTTCGAGGACGAAAAATTAAATACTAAAATGTTGAAAACCAAAATTTTAATGATGCAGGGCGAATGTACATTAAAAACTAAGAAAAAAACCTCATATACAGGTACTTCCAAAAATCAATCCTAATGGAGCTATGGTCTCCTAAATATGCACCATTTTTAAAGGGCTATGGTAGCTTTAAAAGCGTTTTTTCGACCTACATGTATGGAAACTTTTTTTCTTAGTTTTTGATGTAGAATCAGATTGCATCATTATAATTTTGGTTTTCGACATTTTAG
Organism: Brachypterus glaber; assembly: GCA_958510825.1. NCBI lineage: Eukaryota > Metazoa > Arthropoda > Insecta > Coleoptera > Kateretidae > Brachypterus > Brachypterus glaber. The sequence continues at coordinate 73,341,718 of OY294046.1, forward strand.
TATTTAATTTTTCGTCCTCGAACCGTGAAATTTCACTTTCAAATGAACTTTTCTCGAAAACGGTTAATCCTACAGTATTATAACAAGAGTACCTTTTTTATGTATTTTGACCTGAGGAATCATATTTCAAAAATAAAATTGCAAAAAAGTTACACAGAAAAAAGTTTGGGACAAAAAACTGATAAGCCCCCCCCCCGTTTCGCACACCCCTGGTTGAAATAAGTATATGAAAATAACACATAAAACGGGCCTTGGTAGGATTGGTTGACGTGCAAAACCTTGTTGATATATCTCAAAGGGTTTCTGAGTTATTAAATAAAAACTGATTTTTTTAGCCACTTTCAAAGGGGCGTAGCTCCCTTATGACGCATTTTTAGACATATGTTTATAGGAACTTTTTGTCATATTTTATGATGTAGAATCATCTGTTAAAATTTCCGACCCTATTTCAAATACACCGTGTATACAATTCTATGCAATTAAAACAAATAAAATAATTTTATCCAGTTATACACTAGACGAAACACTGTGAGTCGGGGTGCACCACATACAAATATAACAATACAATATAACAAAAACACGAGTAAGAACGGAAAAAAGCGTATAAAGAACTTTCACTTTCGGGTTTAGACCGTGTTAATGGATTTTCACTTTCCGACGTTTCGTCTCTTACTACTAGAGACATCTTCAGGGATTAATCTGAAACTAAGTTTCGAATCAACTTGTGTCACTATTTATGACGAGTTGTGGTTATTCACCCGTGACGAGCTTTTTCCTATCAAAGACTTCCATATTGCAGGTAAGTGGTAACCAGTGTCCCGATTGATATTGTTAGGATGCTTGATGATTTCTATCGATTCCCGTATCTTCCTTGGCATTTTTCTGTTTTCTGTTAATATTTGTTTTGTTTCAGACAAATTGATTTTATGACCTGTTTCATGTACATGTTCGGCTACTGCCGATAAGGAAATTTGTTTCTTTCTTATATTGCGCTCATGCTCTTGAAGTCTTGTAGAAATTTTTCTCTTAGTTTCACCTATGTAAACCGTACCACAGGAGCAGGGTATTTTATATACGCCTTCTGAACTCAGGGGTATTTTGTCTTTTGTTGAAGTCAAACATTGACCTAATTTTTGGTTGGACCGAAATATAGGCTTAATATTTGACTTCTTCAAAAGTTTACCTATTTTATCCGTGATACCGCTTACATAGGGAAGTATAACTTGTATCTGTCTGTCATTGTCACTATTGTCCTGTTGTTTGGGTCTGGGATTTCTGTATTTGTATATGGTCTTATTAATGTCTTTTTTGGTATAACCGTTCATGGTCAAGGCTTTGGTTAGTTTAAGGAGTTCTGTGTCTAGGGAATTCTTGTCTGAAATCATGAAAGCCCTATGAACAAGTGAATTAAAAGCGTTTTGCATATTGTTGGTGGAAAAAAACAACGAACAAGTTTTGGTTTTGTATGGCCACATTTTAAATTTTGAGGTAGCCTAAATCCGACACTGGAATAACCACAACGTTTGTTCCTTTTCCTATATCCGCATCTATAGTTGGCAGTTAAAGAAAGATACTCTATGGTTAATTCAAGCATTATATAGTCAAACGAAAAATTGTATAGTTAAATAATCTATTGCTAAATCAAAAGAAAAAAGACAGATTTATTTTTAATTTAATAAAAATTATAAAAATATAACACTCTCTGCCAGGATTTTAAACATAAACTGGTTTATTTTCTAAATATTAAAACGTTAAGAAGTTTGGATATTCTTGACAACTTCTCTCTTTTTTAGACGAATAAATTTATATGACGAATACATTTATTAATGATACTCTTCAGTTTGAAAAATATTTTTGGACTTTTCCAATATTAATTTGGGTGGGAATTAAAAAAAATATGGGAATTGAAAAAAATAGTTTATTAATTTGGGTAAATCCACGGAAAAAATTAATAGTATCATACGTAATGTGTTGCCATGCAGGTACAAGTAAAATTTACTTGATTTAACATGTAATTTTACAATTTTATATGAATAATACATGTAATTTAGATGTAACATTCATATAAAATGGTAATTTTACAATTTTTTTTATTAATATTGCATGTGATGTTCAAATAAAATCGTAAAATTATGTAAAATCTTTTACATGTTTCTGCATGGCAACACATTACCTATGAGTCCGCATGTAAATTTACGTATTTATTTTTTACAGGAGCGTTACGTAATACTTGAACGTTTCCAAACTCTGTAAAATTGTACATGTAAAATCTAGTAAATTTTACATGTATTTCCATTGAATCACATTTACGTGCAGAATCATGTGTAATTACATATTTATTTTTACAGTGTATCGTATAAATGAGATAGAATCAGGGTTTAGTATGCTTTGAAAATTTTACCACGACGATAGAAACTGAGAGAACTCATATTGAATAATTGAGTGAGATCCTGCATTCATCTGAAAACTAATTCATCAGTTGATTAATATGAAGAGCTACGAATCAATTATGTATTTGCACATCTTCTTGATGCTTACGTATTATTAAACTCTTCGTAGCTCTATACTTGGAAGAACACTTCGAAAAGTAAAAATCATTGGTTTTCGCCTGTCCCCTTATTTGTGGGGGAGTACCAGAATCATCACTTTGAATTTCACTTTCCATTTTTATATATTTTATTAAACTTAACACGGAAACACTTTCTAACTTAATAATTTTAGCAGATCAACAAAAAATTTCTGCCAGAAATGTCAAGTTATTCATTTGTTTTTTTAATGGCCGCGAACGGCCAGCGTGATATTTTAAATTTATAAGCTTTTTCATTAAATTTTAGTAAAATAAATAAATAAATAGCTAATTAATTGTACTGGTAGTGAAAAAAATACTTTCCACGTGGGTGAAGATTTAACATTTTAGACCGCGTCTTGGGGGCTTCGCGCTAGCGCGCTCATCCCGCAAAAAATGTTAAACTTCTCTCACTTGGTATAGTATATTCTATAACAAGTATGGAATAGACAATATTCCGCGCGAGCGGAAAGTTTGTCATAAGAGCCGGCAGGCGAGTATGACGGTCCTGCGAGCGCGGAATGACTATTCCATACGTGTTGTAGACTATACTTTTTCTTCGACTGAAAATATAAAACACTGTATGGCTTTAAACTGCGGACAAGGTTAAAAATAATGTTTTTTGTGACTCGACATTGTAAATGCAACAAAACACATATTTTTAAATAAAGCAATTAATGTTATTTAATAATTTTTTCAAATCAGTAAGTACTTGAAAAATATTTTTATTTAATTTAAGCACATATTTACAAATTATAATGCAAAAATTGAGGGTTATGTCAGATTGTTGTGTCAGATATCAGATTTAAATATTTAACAATAGATGGATCAGTTTTAATTTTTTGAACTAAATTGGTAAAAAACTGGTCAAATATTAAGGAAAACTAATATACTTGATGTAATTTAAAGCAAAACTTTAAATTGTATTAAATTATTAAATATTTCATGGTAAAATATATATAATTTTGCTAATTTTGCTACAGTTTTCTTTACTTTTATAAACAAGAGATGACACTACATGTGCTTATTCTATCACTTGATACGGAATATTCATACAGTATCTAGAGCTAGAATGAATTAATTCTGTGTTTGAAAAGTGTGTGTATTTGCTTACATTCTAAAGCAGTCGTAGAAAAAGTATATACTATTTAATTGTAGATGTCAATCACCCGTAAAATTGATATATTTACTATCGATTTCGGAGAGTAAACTATGAAAGGCGAAGCATTATACATATTAACGAATAAATGATCATTGGCGTGCTTTCTCTCTTCATCTCTAGAACGTATTGAATAGATAATAGTGCGGTATTAGTTGATAGAATTCGATAATTGAAAACATAAACTAAACCAAAACCTAACTATTCCATTAAAATTATTACTAATCTTCATCATAAAATCCACCATTAAGGATTAAACCTGAATAGTATCTACTATAATTCCCGTTGATTTTGTTTGTGCCTTAAATCAGCCACCCTGTATTTCCTATATATTTTAATTAAACTATCATTTGACATACCGGGTGTCACAACTCTATTTACGCAACGATTTTCTCTAAAACTTAAAGATATTATCAAATTCTGGGAAAACTATCTTAAATAAGACAACTTAAACTATCTTTTAGCATATATTTGATACTTTCAGCTCTTAAAATGTGGGCAGGGGGCATAGGTGGACATTTTTTGTTGTCATATTCGAAGGGCCATATAGAAACTTTTTTTATATTTTTGAATGTAGAATCACCTCTTAAATTTTAACATGGCAGTAACTGATCACCCTGTAATCAAAAATAGAGTTTATGATCGAGGGTGGTCCATTTATAAAGCGCTGCTATCCGTAGGTAATACCCGCAGATAGTAGTAGTCCAAAAACATTACTTTTTAAAACTCCTTTAATATTAAATTTAGGTGTTTTGGTGAAGAATACTTTTTTGCTTAGTTTTAAATGAAGAATCGCCCTGAAGCATTAAAATTTTATTGATGCTCTTATTTGTTCCCCATTCAATATGTCATATTTGAAGGGCCGAGGCTCCCTTAAGGCTCATTTCCGGAACACCCTATATAGAAACTTTTTTTCATATTTTTGGATGTAGAATCACCTCTTAAATTTTGGCATGGCAGTTACTGATCACCCTGTAATCAAAAATAGAGTTTATAATCGAGGGTGGTCCATTTATAAAGCGCTGCTATCCGTAGGTAATACCCGCAGATAGTAGTAGTCCAAAAACATTACTTTTTAAAACTCCTTTAATATTAAATTTAGGTGTTTTGGTGAAGAATACTTTTTTGCTTAGTTTTAAATGAAGAATCGCCCTGAAGCATTAAAATTTTATTGATGCTCTTATTTGTTCCCCATTCAATATGTCATATTTGAAGGGCCGAGGCTCCCTTAAGGCTCATTTCCGGAACACCCTATATAGAAACTTTTTTTCATATTTTTGGATGTAGAATCACCTCTTAAATTTTGGCATGGCAGTTACTGATCACCCTGTAATCAAAAATAGAGTTTATAATCGAGGGTGGTCCATTTATAAAGCGCTACTATCCGTAGGTAATACCCGCAGATAGTTCTTTACGTAGTGAGAGTAATTAAATGCTGTCACTGTTGGACTACTAAACAATGTTAATTTAATGGACAGCGTAATCGATAACTTGTACCACTCAAGTGGAACTAGCAAAAAATATTCGCATTTATTTATGTGCTATGTGTACAGTTACATGCATATCCATACAAAGATTATACTAAAGGAATCTTTTAGCCACTAATTTTGTACGGCCACCAGAAAATGCACCTATCAACTCATTTATTTGGGACTACACTGCAAAAAGCGTGTTCAAAGTAAATAAAACTACATCCTAATAACCTATTATCGCAAGTCAAACTAACCAAAAATATTCGCATATATTTATGTGTACATCCATAATATGCATTTGTTATTAAAAGATTATACAGGGTGATGATTTGAGAACAATCCACCCTAAATATCTCGCAAACTAAGCACATTTGAAAAATCTAAAAAATAGGTCAATGATTAAATGATTTTTTTAAACCGATAGCATTTTTTGAGCTCTTTCAAATGACGTATGAGAAGATGGGGTTCCCTATTTAGATTTCAATTTTGGGGTAGCTGGGGGTTAGGACGTGAGAGATAGAACTCCCCAAACTATATATCTAAGTTTCCCCCTCGAAAAATCAATTGACCTATTTTTTAGATTTTTCACAGTGTCCTTAGTTTGCGAGATATTTAGGGTGGCTAGTTTTCAAATGATCACCCTGTACTAATGAAATCTTTTAACTTAAAATTTTGTACAGCCACCAGAAAATGCTTTGTTTAGGACTACACTGCAATAAGTGTAAAGAAAATTTGATCCTAATTACTTATTATAACAAGTCTAACTAGCAAAATATTCGCATATATTTGTGTGCCATGTAAACAATTACATACATATCCATACAAAAAGTATACTAAAGGAATCTTTTTACTACCAATTTTGGCATGCTACAAGAAATATATCTACCTACTGTTAATCTGAGGCTACACAAATAATTCAAAAAATGATATTAAAAAAATAAATAAATCTGAATCATTCAAATTCAAAAAATAATATTAAAAAAATAAATAAATCTATATTCCGGTCCTGTTTAGTGTCTACGTGACCCGCGACATGATATCTTTTAAAATTAAATATTATTGTGCTTTTATGTATAAAATTATTACAAAATGAGGTATAGGTAAACGATTAATACCGTCTGTGACATCAATTTTGGATAATTGGTTAATATCTCCTAAGAGTCGCAGCGTGTTCTTGGTAAGAGACGGATGTGGCCGCTTCGGCGGATTTATTCCTGCATCAGCCTGTTATCGTAGATATGCACAGGACTTGATTTATTTTATTTTATGTTGTTTCGTGAAAATATTTCTTTAATAGTAAAGTTTTAAGTGAATCGTGAATATTTATGTTTTTTTTATTGTGTGATTTTTTAACGTGGAACTGTTGAACATGTAAACTCAATTTTTTTATAAATTTTAAAGATAATTTTTTTATAAGTTGGAGTCTGCGCAAACATCACTACAGAGTGAGACGGTTTTGCTTAGGCCGAAAATTATATTAGATCGAGCTGGCAAACTATCCTTTGGAAAATGCCATTATTGGAATTGGAATTGGAATATCTCCTAAAGCATAACACGGGTGAACACAAAATTTGACTTTGACTCTAAGGTATAAAATTTCGATAGTTTAGTTCGTAATTACACGAAAAAAAATTATATGGCATAAAAAAGTTTGCTTTTGTATTTAGAAGACCGATTGAACGATATTTTTCAAAATGTGGTATTATTTTTTATTGGAAGATAGAACCATCGAAATAAATTTGTTTATCATTTTTATCAAGTTTTACTATCAAAATAAGTTACAAGAAAGTAGAAAATACTTTAAAAGTGTACACTCTTACTCTTTCTTTTATGTTCATAAGTACTTTCTCTCAATAAACCCCAGATATAGTCTCCCATCATGTTTTCATTGGCCAATACTTGATAACGTTAATATGTCCATTACATTTGATTCACTGCTTAATTAAAAATTACTCACCTTCCAAACAACTTTTACAATAACTACAAGCAACATTTGGGGCCCATGGCTTGTCTTAATTCCGAACAGGACTTTGCTTCGTAGGCTTTACAGACAACGTGAAATGTTTTTAGTTCATATTTCATGTCTCGAACTTTAATAAATTGACCACATACGTAGCAAAATGCATCAGCATCATATTTACACTTTCGCGATGCCATTTTAACGTTTTCTCGACATGTACAAAACATCTGATCGTTGTTTATCACTTGAGTGCCATCTAGAGGCACTGCGTGAACGTAAAAACCCCACTCAGATCTTGCGGTATTTTTGAATGTATTTAAACTAATTCAAATTTATAAAAAAAATCGAAAATGAGTATTACTACCACAACTATCACAAAAGCAAACTTTAAACCAAAAGAAGGTATTTTCTTTTCGTTTTTGTGCATGATGAACCGAAAAATAATAATATAAACAAAGAACAAAATTTTTTTTGTTGAGTAATCGACGAATATGGTATTTTTCTGGTGGACACGTCCAAATTATAAATTATCTCCCCATAATAAAACAATTTCTATTGAATTAAGTGTACAAGAGGATTTAACTCTTAATGTCAGCTTGAATTAAGCGCGGTTTTTATCGAAATTGTTTACATTTACTGCTGGAATAAACCATGAAATATCCATTGTTAAGCTCGGTTCATGGAACAACTTCTTTAACATTTTGTCATTGTTTCATATAAATATACAATACTTTGTTCCATTTAATACCCAATATTTTCAATTTTATTTTCTATTTACATAGAAATTTATTACATTATTCAGGCTTTTCAGGTCACCAAATGGGCTTTTCCTGCTTTAGCATTCGCAATAAAGGATTGTTTATTAGTAGGGGTGACCGGGGCTAGTTGTCGCAGGGGTAAGTTGTCGAAGTGCTTATATCTTAAAAAGTAAAATATTTTTCTGAGCCAAACCAAGATTAACCGCTGCGTTACAACAGTGCCATTTATCATTTGTAAACTTAAATGCAATAAATTAAGATAAACCAAAAAATGTAAAAATTAAAGATCCCAGTAATTTTTTTGTAGTAAATATTTTTTTTATTGTTACTGATTTAAAGCATTAAGATAAGATAATTTTATGTATAATAATAGTTTAAGGTGTATATTATTTGTTGATATTGTCATTTAGGAGTGTTTATTCGTTAATTAGAAAGTACTTGATACATCACGTAAAATTGACCACTGGGGCTAGTTGTCGCATTTGGTTTGGGGCTAGTTGTCGCATGATCTGGAGATATGTTCATGGTATAACATTTCCTTTTTGGCATTTTTTTATTCAAAACTGTCTAAAAAAGTGAAACTTTGTCGAATAGCAAATAAATTCGTTTATTAAATTATATTAAATTAAAAAAAAATCAATAAAATATTATTTAATTATAAAGTTGGAAATTTTGGCACAAAAGTAAAAAGTTAGATAACAATCAGCTTGTGGAGAGGCACATGTCTTATTAGTTATTTATAATTTTTATAAATGCCTTTATATATCTTCAAAAAAATATACTCGAAGTGCCGCGACAACGTGCCCCCTGATGGGGCACGTTGTCGCAATCTTCACAAAAAAAAAATAAATCTAATACCCTATAAATTTCTCCATGTTTTTTCTTTAAATAATTTTACTGAAACATGCAGCTAAAATTACCATTAGGTCAATAAAAAAAAATACAAAAATAAAGGAAAAAACTGATTTTGAATGAAAAGTGCAACAATTAGCCCCGGTCACCCCTACTAGTATAAGGACAGGAATTTTTAACTTTAATTAAAATTATGAAAATATTAATTAAATATTTCATCAGTCTATTTTCTAATCATCATACAGGTACGATGTTTAGAAAATTGATTGATGGAATATTTAAGTACTATAAGTACTATTATAGTACTATAGCACTTATAGTACATTTTCAGATAATTAAATTTATACGGCTTTAGCCGAACGTATATCCGTTTGGTATTACCAATACCATGCCTCACAACCCCACTTATATTATATTGGTATTACCAAAAGTAAAACAAAAGTTAAGTCCGTCGAGGAAAAAATAATAGAATTTTTTTTTTTGTAAAAAATTTGATTTTTTTTTCATAATTATAGCACATATTTTTTAACGTGGCTGTTTAAAAAATATTGTATGCACCACGGCCGAAAATATTTCTTTGCTGAGCTTGCTTTTTTGCGAGCCTCGTATCTCGTCTCGCAAATTAGACTACTTCAGAAAGGTCGTTCTTTCGGGCCTTGGTAAACAAATAAGTTTAATATACGCGGAACATTTATAGTTATGAGCAGTATTCAGCGTAAACTCAGTTATGACTCATCAACGTTGAAAACAAACACAGAAACATAGGCTTACGGAAGGGCTGAAACCGTGACGGCTAAAACTTTTGTAACGCTTTCAGCCTATGGTCATAGGCCACAGGCTACAAACATAAAGTGACCTGGTTAACGCTTGCTTCGATCATATAAGTGAACGCGTGGAGTCTTAAAACATATTAATGTTATCACGGTTTTGCTTTGCTTGTACATTAGAACGTTTCTTTATTTTTTTTTTTTTTCAAAAAAATATTAACAATTTTTTTTAAACCAGATTTTTTTTTTGAAAAAAAAAAATAAAAAAAAACTTAAAATAAATTTTTCAAAATGTTTTTTCTTTGTTTTCTTTTTGCAAGAAACGAAAAATTTTGATTTTTTTTTTAATGACAGTTTTTTCATTTTTAAAAAAAGTTTAATCACGCATAACTTTTTTGTTTTTGGGGGATTACTTTCAAACTTGATCCTTATGATAAAAGTATGATAAATTTTCCTAAAAAGTTACCTTAATCGGAATTTTCTTTCAACTTTTTTTAATTTTTCCTAAAAATTTCAAGATGGGATTATTCGTTCTTGAGATCATCGTGTTCACAAAAATTTTGACATCGGACATTAAAAAAAAGAAAAAGTTTATTTTTTCATGAAACAAATTTATATCCAAGAATTTTTTATCTAGGACGCTTTTTGAAAAAAATTCGAAACTACCGTATAATAGTATTCTAGCGCAGGCGCTGTGAACAGTATAATATGTTATGATCCGAATATTTTATATGTAGTTAAAATTTTAAAATAATATTTCTTTAATATTGCGCTATGATACAATCTGGCTTCACGAGATTCGGCTTCGGAAGAGTTCGGTGTGTCCTACATTTGATCGGACCCCTCCACGGTAATTCTTGTCGGTATACCTTAAAAGTTGTCTAGTAGTCCAAATTGTTTATACAAATTTAATTTATGGTTAAAATGATCGTTTCAGATGTCAGAAATAGCAATTAGTTTGCAAATTGATGAGACTGAAACTCTTTTGTCGGGATAATTAAATATGCGCGGTATCTTTGTAGATATTTTGCGCTAATAGCATTGTCAAATAAATTTAACTAGTGACCTTCTTATTAGCTATATAAACTCATGAAAAGTTTCATATTTATTCAGTTTTATTCGGGGTGTCACTATGTCAAAATCAAAAGTGAAAATGTAGTTTCTGTGAGAATTAATTTTGAGATTTATTCTTGAATTAAAAAATAGTTTTTAAACTTAGAAAAATTTTGAGACTTGTTTTATCAGACATAAAAATAATTGGACACTTATAAATACTGTTAGTATGAACACTGATAGAAATTTTGACGAATATTATTTAACTTTGAAAAATATTTTGTAACTTATTTAAATGACTTATACGAACCAGATTAAATATACACTAAGAAAAATGTGGACAATAAATTGGGATTTGAAAATGAATGCGAATAGTTGGGATTTCAAACATAGAATGTTTTAATTTAGAAATATTTAATGAAGAACTAATATATAATGGAAATTAGAATTAAAGGGCTTTGCATAGAAGTAAGACTTAGAAGAAAGAATTGATCTTTATGTTCTTGAAGAATTTATTCACATTTATTTAATATATATTTAAAAAGAAATCGTTTTATCTGTTTCCAAAGCGCCGTCTCCTAGAATACCCGCTCCCGAATAAAGTGATAAGTGGTTAAGTATATTCTCCGCTCGGGTATACTTTAAATACGATAGAAGATTGTATGGCCAACCTAACTGAGTAAGTTGTAACAAAAGTTATATTTTACCACTCGGTTATAACCGAATTATATACCACTATCACTAAAACAGTGAAGAATTCGACATCACTACATTAGTAGAAAAATATTTATATATTAGAAAAAATCCACTTCACTACAAATAAAACTGTAGACATGGATAAAAAGGTATTGCTTTGTTTTAAAACAGCCTTATAATTTTGTTTAAAAGACGGCAATTTATACGTGTTAACACTGAAAGCTTATACAATAAAGTGAAACAATATAAGTTCGTTCTGAGGCGGGCGTAGACTGGAATGTTAAAAGCAAGCCAAAGTTATAGTGAGATTTAGGGGTGTACGGTGAACAGAGAGCCCTAAATTAGGCGCGTTCTGTGGAAACCTCGAATATTTTCTTCCAGACACGCGCTACATAACCGAATTTTCATTTATTATTCATTTTAACCCTTAACTGGTGAGGTGGTGTCCGACATACTTAGCAGCAATTTATGTGTATGGTTGTAGTCTAATAATATACAAAAAATGTAGGTAAAACGCACTACCATTTTACAAGATGTGAAGACCTCTACTACCCAAATCATAGGCCAATAGGGCCAATATGAAAAAAGTAACTTTTACTCGGGTATTAAATATTTCAATTATCTTCCCAATGAAATTAAGGCGATTAAAAGTATGACACTTTTTAAAACGAAGTTAAAAAAAATATTTAAATAATATTGAACCCTATAGTATAAGGGAGTTCTTAGATTATAAGGTTTCTTAGATTTAGTAAAATATAATTGACACTATTTCTTTAAAATATATGGTATTTTAAAGATGTACTGTAAATTCTTTTGCATTTTGTATTCCTTTTTTATGAAATAAAGTAGTATTCTATTCTATTCTATTCTATTCTACATCAAGTAAATATTAGCTTTTTGGACTTGATCTTTTGTAAGTTACAAATTGTAATCCTTGTGAATTGGTACAATATTATACGGCACTGACATAATGACAGATATTGTATTAAAAATTGGCCAGTGTGGAAATAGTATCTGAACCTTTACATGGAGCAGTCAGATCTCCGTTAGAATTACTAAATTAACCCATTTTTGGAGTTGCAAAAGACTACAAAATTAAAAGTAGAAGAGGTCTTACCATGAAAAAAATCAAGAGCTATCCTATGTCTGTTTCATCAAGCCAGAGAGTAAATTAAAAATCGCACAGTGAATATTTTCAAAACAGATTCGAATATTGGATGTGCGAATATACTGCGTAGTTTATTTTATAAAACATAACTATATTCTACACACAAACATATACTATTAAAACCTGCTATAAAAATATTTACTGTGCGATTTTTAATTTACTTTATCTTGCTTGATGAAACAGACCATAGGATAAAAAGAGAAACGCGAACCTAGTTTTTAGTGCACTAGAGTGTGTTTTTTTAGGAGACGCAGCCGAGTAGTTTGTCAATTTGAGGTTATGTGTTTGACTTTAACTAATTTTCTGATTGTCACTTCCCATCCGTAGTCATAGGCAACGGATGGAAAAAATGCACTAACTAATAACTAGGTCGTAGGAAATAGTTATTTATGGTACTAGTGGGTAAAGTAAGATATTGCCCATGAGAAAATTAACCTGCGAGGCGTCAGCCAAGTAGGTTAATTTTCGAGAGGGCAATATCGGTTTACCCATGAGTGCCATACAAGGTTTTATCTAATAAATAGCTTAGGAATTCATATTTTTATTAAAAATTTTAATGACATTTACAAGAAAATAATTTGACAAGTGACAGTTGAGTGGGTAAAATAAATAATTATCTACTCAATAAAGTAAAAGCCACGCGGGGGTTATTATTGAGTTTATCTATTTAAAATAAAGCTGGTAATTTTCTTATTATCTGTATCTATTGGATAAACATATTTTTCTGGTTGTTGCAGCTAGAAGTTTGGTAAAGGCCACAACACAACTTGTTGTGGTTATCAGAAACAAAACTTAGATATTAAGTATGTGGTAAGCACAAAAATTCATTTTGTTGCCCTTGCCAGATTTCTGGTTGGAGCAACCATAACTATTGTCATGGCTGAACTAACTAAAACTTTTCTCCAGTGTCACTTTCATTTTTTTTACCAGTTTTAAAAATGTTTAAAACAGTAGTCATCGTTTTTGTCAAATAATTTCACTTCAGCAGCGAAGGGCCAAAGGTGTTAAGATTAAGATTTATCGATCGAAAGTAATCAACGGGGATGACGTTTTGACACTACAGATATTAGGTGAATAATGATCTTGATGTCATCGTGCCCCGTACAAATAAATAATTACAACAAACTATGCTAACTGATAAATTTTCGTGTCTACACCTTTTGACAAATTATTATTCAAAATAATGACATCCCGCAAAAAAAATGCACTCGGTAAAATAAACGGGCTACTAGAAAAAATGCCTATTTTCAAAATTAAATATACACTAAATTTGCCCGTCAATCTTTTAGTAATATTAACTGTAATAATTAAAGCAAATTCACCATGTCAGAACGTGAATTTACAATATTTATTAAAATTAACCTCAATATTACTCGGTTTAGTAAAATCTTAGGTCTTTTCCCGTCGCACCTTAAATTTGTCCGTCAATCTTTTAGTAGTATTAACCGTATTAAAGCAAATTAAAGCAAATTCACCATGCCAGAATGTGAATTTACAATATTTATTAAATTAACCTCAATATTACTCGGTTTAGTAAAATCTCAGCTCTTTTCCTGTCGGTACAATAATTTTGCATTAAAATTCATGCATGTGGTCCAAAAACCCGGCACTTTTCTTTCATAATATATTACGGACATCAAAAATACTTCCTTTATATTTCTAATCATTTGGCTAAAATACAATGTTAGAGACCGCATCTCGATCTCTGTTGAAATTCCTATATGTGAACAATACAAGGGTGAAGGGGTAAAAGGGCTCTTAAGACATTGTATATTGAGTTTATTCCCACTAACAAAATTAACCATCTTTCCTTTAATTAACAACTAACAAATTTGAGAAGAATAGAAAAGAAGGCATGTCCAATTAGTTAGTTTTCGAACGGGCGTCTCGGTAGCTCAGTTGGTAGAGTACCAGGCCGGAAACCGTGAGTCCCCACGGTTCGAATCCAGACTGAGACCTGACTTTTTTTCTAATTTTCTTTTCTGTCCGATATAATACTAATATTTTCTTTCATAATATATTACGGACATCAAAAATACTTCAATTATTATTATATTTTATTAATTTAGCACTTATATGAAAGATAATTATAAATTGATCAAAAAATGTTACAAACTATTTTTTCCCATAATGCACTGTTTTCGGGATATTGGCGTTTAAAGCAATAAAAGTTTTTTTTTAACATAGAGGAAATGCGCCTAATTTCGGATGGTTTCCAAATTTCGGATAGTAGTGTATTTAAGATACTGTCTGCAAAGGTAAACAGAAACTTACTTTTATGTGAAGCCAAAAGTCAAACTAAATCCGTCCTGTAATATGATAACGGTAGAGCTTCTCCCCTTTAAATGGCAGCACAAATCGTTTATATTGCAAATGGCAGTTTTGTGCTCAGTTGCATTATTATGCTTGTTTATTTTATAAATAATCGTTATAAAAGTTCGTGATTCTGTCTTGGGTAAGTTATGATGTTAGTTAAGTTGATCCACTATTCATAATTAAGCAATTTGAAAACGTAAACATTCTACAAATTTATAATCTAAAAAGCAGAAAGTTGCCTAATTTCGGATAGACCATTTTTGTGCATTTGATTCCCAATTTCGGATATCCGCAAGGTAATTATTATTCAGGATAACCAACCATTAATTATTATTTTTATAATGATACAACAAACTAAGATAAACAATTTTGAAAAAACGAAAATTACCTAAGATACTAAGATATTCGAAATTGGGAATCTAAAATTATAGTACCTATAGTATTTCGTAGAAAATCGCTTAATGATTAAATTACGTCTTAAATGTGAAGGAATAACAAGAAACATAAGCAATGGGATCCAGATCTACTCTTGAAAAAATTTTTTCGGATATGTCCGAAATTAGGAGCCCTTTTTCAAATGCACAAAAATGCGCTGATTTTTTTTAACCGTGTTTTTTGGAAAAAATAAACTGTAATAAAATTGCTTTTATAATAAATCATGGTTCGCTATAATAAGTTGTATCTGGTTATATAAAAAAAATTATCAAAAAGTAATACCGAGTATTAAATATTGAATACATTGTAAATGGTATCCGAAATTAGACGACTTTCCTCTATCTCACTTCTTTATAACCCGATTTCAAAAAATTATATTTCAAATAAAAGCTGTTTTAAAGCCTTATAAAAGATGCTATATACAGTTTTTTGCTAGAATATAACGTTTTGGAGATACAGACTTTCAAACTTTAATAAATTATGCAGGTGTAGTAATGGTTGCCTATTCACGTGATCACATAACTTTCCTTTTGATAACTTTTCAAATTAGTTCCTAGTGCCGATGTTTTGACAAGGTGCTTGCAACTGTTCACCTGGTTTATTTTACAGACACAAACTTTAAGTTTTTTAAACATAATTTAACATAATTTGAAACTTAAATATAATATAAATAAATTGACATATGACTTAAACATATTAACAGCACCGGATCCGGCATCAACAGTAATATTTGCAAAAATGCACATTTTTGAAAAAAAAAGTGATTGGTTTGGACATTTATTTTTACAAGAAGTGTGGCAATTATAAAATTTACCCGCACGAAAAAAACCTGAGAAAACCATAAACGCTTGCAAAGATAATATCCCAATTTAATCGGATATCAAAAAATAAACACATCTCTGAATAGACAATTTGAATAGCTTTCAAATGACTTATTACTCGACCCCCCTTTTCATTTAAGATTTTGCATATATATAATATGCAGTTTATGACCAAAGAGACTTAATTTTATGTTGTATGTCGGTTTTAAATTTTAAGTCGATATCTTACGCCGTTCAAATGTTAGAGGCACTGTACCATTTAAAAAAATAACCCTTTTCGCAACTTAATTTCTGGTACATTGTGCTAGGTACATACATGTTATTTATATTATAGGTTTTTCATCTCTATTATCCATATTTTAGTAAAGGGATCTACGATGTAGATCTTGAGTACTTGATTAATAGGAGTATAGTGTTTGAATGTCTTGTCTAAAATGACCAAACCAATGTACAATTAATCATCTTGTTGATGTTAGATGTGTGCCATCATTAATATACATCTTTCGTCAAGGTGTTTTAAAACAATAATTAAAATAAGGGAGAAAATTACTAAAATTAGAGATATTTTACTTTTCAGGATATCTATTTGTCGTTACTTTAATCAGTATCAGTAGCATCTAAATACGTTTCAAATATTTCAAAAATTTATTGTCGCAGAATCCAAAAATAAATTATTTCTTTATCCCTTCAGACTTTAACATTATCACTCCAAACCCTAGATAAAGAAGATTTTTTTTTGCATTAAGCGGGTTAAGCATAACTTTTTCTATAGCATATTAAAATTTCATAATAAATATATTAAAAACAAGTAGCATATGTTTCTGACTCAAACTTATTGTTGGCTTGTTTATTATAAATAGCATAAACATAAGGGCTGTCCATATACAGGGTGATCCATAACTGGCATGCCAAAATTTAAGAGGTGATTCTAGTTCCAAAAATATAAAAAAAGTTCCTATAAAGGTTGGTCCGGAAATAAGCCCTAAGGGATCTAGGGCCCTTTAAAATTGTAATAAAAATAAGGTTTTTAATTAATAACTCGGGTACCGTTTAAGCTAGAGCGGCGAGCTTTTGCATGTATACTAGTATTAATAAGGGCAATAAGTTTATGTTAATTTATTTTTTTAATTTATTCAGAGGCGTGCCCAGACGGACAAAATATATGAGGCTTAAAACATTTTTGCCCCAAACTTTTCTATGTGTATGTTTTTTGGATTTGTTGTAAAAAATATAGATTTCTAGAGTAAAAATACATATAAAATATCATATAGTGTAACACTGTAGGAGCAACCGTTATCAAAAAAAAAATGCAATTAACAGGAAGTAACATTTTGTGCCACCAAAAACGTTACTTTTTAAAAGGCTATTACTCCTTTAATATTAAATTCAGGTGTTTTGGTGTATAATACTTTTTTGCTCAGTTTTAAATGAAGAATCACCCTGCAGCTTTAAAATTTTATTGGTGCTTTTTTTGTTCCCCATTCAATACGTCATCTTCGAAGGGCCGTAACTCCCTTAGGGCTCATTTGCGGACCAACCTTTATAGAAACTTTTTTTCATATTTTTGGATGTAGAATCACCTCTTAAATTTCGGTACGCGAGTTCTGGAACAGGCTGTATTACGTAACGCGCCTAGAGGGGGGTCAGAGAAACTGTTACAGTTTGTGACAGGGGGGATGGGGGGTCTAGGTAAACGTTACGTAACGGAATATAATAAATTTAATGTTTATTTCCTAAGCTTGGCAGATGTATTTTTATTTCAACATAAATTACTATTTAGTGGCCCATAATTCCCCTTTTCACACAAAAATTGACGAAGCTATGCATATTTAAATAATATTGTAATCAGTAAAAAAACTGTTGACATTGATATTAAAAAAAAATCTTATGGCCCTGTTCTTGCGTGATCTTGCCGATGAATCATCTGCGATGATACATTTTCGCGTGGAATGTTTACTCACAGAACACCAATGTGTGTACTATTTTGTGTACCTGTGCATAAACAATATACGTGTTACAAGGGGGGGGGGTGTTGGTAAATGTGGCAGTTTGTTACACAGGGGGGGGGTCAATTTTTTTTTGAAAAATTGCGTTAGGTAATATATGGACAGCCCCTAACTTTTTTGCACGACCAAAACTAAAACCTAATTTTACGCTTTCATTTTCGGAACTGAACTTTTTTTTCTCCCAAGAGAAAAAAATCACGGCAACCTTGATAATATTAAAACATTATACAAACTATGTGCTTTACTGGTACAAAAATTAGGTTTGGTAATTTTTTGTAATAAATTAGCGATTCAAACCAATTTATTTGATTTTAACAAAGAAAACGTTTAAATACAACATTGTTCAAATTACTTAAAATTTATCGTCTTCGTCCATTTTTTCGAACTGACGTTTGTGTCAACCATATTAAAAAACAATTGAAATAGCGATAGCCGTGAAACTGACTTTTCGCAATTCACAGGCATCTTGATTTAATTACGAAAATAAAACACCCGATTTTAGAAGTATGGTTTTTAATTTTAATTTTATCTACGTACCTAAATTATGTCTGCACAAAATAGTGTATATACCCCAAGACTAAACGTGAAACACACAGTTTAGTCCATTGGTATATAAATAACTATTTTTCACCACCAGCCTAAAAGCACATCTTTATTACTGTTCTTTTCATTGGTAGAAATATTATTTCTCTACCTATGACGTCAGAGGTTCTAAAAATAATGAAATTGCACCATGGTTAATAATGAATTTTTATTCAGCAGTTTTGGCATCTGATGTTTCACTTAATTATTAAATCACATTGCTATTTACAAGTGTCTTTAGGCACCAAATTAATATAATTAAAAAATAATTACTAAATTAGTACCTATAAAACATGTTTTACAAAAAACACTTCGAAAAGTGAAAATCATTGGTCCATAATATTCAACCATAGATTATACAACCCATATATTACCGTAAGGATTATAGATTACTAGAGGTACAACCCCCATATATTGATTTTTGAGGCAATAGATTCTCCCTCACAGTTTTCGCCTGTCCCCTTATTTCTGGGGAAGTACCAGAATCATCACTTTGCATTTCACTTTCCATTTTTATATATTTTATTACACTTAACACGAAAACACTTTCTAACTTAATAATTTCAGCAGATCACCAAAAAAATTCTGCCAGAAATCTCAAGTTATTCATTTGTTTTTTTAATGGCCGCGTGATATTTTAAATTTATAATCTTTTTCATTAAATTTTAATAAAATAACTAAATAAATAGCTATTTAATTATACTGGTAGTGAAAAAAATACTATATTTTCCACGTGAGTGAAGATTTAACATTTTAGACCGCGTCTTGCGGGCTTCGCGCTAGCGCAATTTGACGCATGTCAAAAATGTTAAACTTCTCTCACTTGGTAAATAATATACTATTCTGGCGTGTATGTTACATACTAAACATTTTACATTTATACTATACACTGCATAATATCGTCGGCTTACAAGTAAAGAGCACTAAGTCCAAAAACATGGTTTTGAGATAATTACAAATTTAACTTTCATTGTTGTTTTTTAATTTTTGTAATAATTGTTTTTGGAAAAAAACTACCGCAAATTGCAATTACATGTTTGGACATAATGATGTCCCATTTGCAGTTAAATAAAGAAAAATTGAAGTAGTTTAATTCAACTAAATTTGAAAAAAACCATGGGCTTAGTGCCTTTAACTTGTAGGCCCACGGCGTCGGCTTACAAGTAAAGAGCACTAAGTCAATAAAATAATATAAAAAAAATATTTAAAATTAAAACCCTTCTATTAATTAAACGTATAACTATAAAGTAGAAAACAAGATGTTTACATACATTTTCAAAAACTAGATTTTTAAAAGAAGGGTTTGGACTTTTTGATTGTTTAAAGAACGTTTCCAAAATTAATAAAATTAATTAGTATTAATTATATGAAACTGCTTACTATGCCAGAACTAAGACAGTTTTCAGAGGCCATCGGCTGTGCCGGCAAAGAAGCATCTCCTAAAGTCAATAATTATAATGAATCATTATTAATGATAAAACACTTCACGGTGCAATCCTAAGGGCTGTTTTCCGAACTTGCCGCGAACTTTAGTTTTTTTCTTTTATTCTTGTTATTTATGTAGTAACCAAGGATTTAAGAGCAAAATTAAAATAATCTATCAGTTAAAATTTGAATGCGTTTGTCAGTACAATAAATAACGCGATATTGTATCATATAAATGATTCAAGCAATTATATTTTTATAAATTAACTCTTTTTAGAAAGTCGCTTAGTGTAGAAACATTTGAAATAATCTACAAGTAAAACGCACTAAGTGCACTAAGTGACTTAGTGCCTATTGCCAGGTAAAATTTTAATTAAAATCAAATTGGTGCGTTTTGTATAGTGGGTAACTCCCTTGGCAATCCACCTAGAAGTTAGTTCGGTTTACCTATACATAGATCATCAAAAATTAACTAAAGTGCTATTAAAACCCCATTTATGTAAAAAAGTGACTTAGTGCCTTTTACTTGTAAGCCGACGATATATAACTATAAGAAATGCAATCTTATGTTTAATTTGAATTTGTGCTATTATTTCTAGTATTTTTCCCAAGGGCTGATTTTTGGTAGCTTCTTTTGATTATGTCGCAATAAATTTGCATAATAAGCTTTTTAAAAGACATTTAGGTTAGTTATTT
Source organism: Brachypterus glaber (assembly GCA_958510825.1). Taxonomy (NCBI): domain Eukaryota; kingdom Metazoa; phylum Arthropoda; class Insecta; order Coleoptera; family Kateretidae; genus Brachypterus; species Brachypterus glaber. The sequence continues at coordinate 73,362,450 of OY294046.1, forward strand.
TATACAGTTTATGTAAATTACATAGGCCACAATAGTAATTTACTTTTGGAAAAATGTCCCTTGCCAGTAATACTTTGTCTGATGTAGTGGGGAAACTAATTAAAAACTGTATTTTCACAATGAATCGGCAACATTCTAAATAAAGTTTGTTTTTTTTCCTTTTTAAGAGGGTAGGATGCTAAATTAACATATAACTTGACCGTATATACCGATCTTTTGTATAAAACGACTGCTTAATTTTCTGGAAGGATCCCACAAACTTTTTTATATCTGTTTAGAGAGAGTAGCAAAAACTCCACAGTTAAACAACACTAATGAGTTTTGAAACAAAATTCCAATTCCCAAAGTAATAATAGGTGTTGACAGTTACTGTACTATGGTCTGTTTCATCAAGCAAAACAGTAAATTAAAAATCGCACAGTAAATATTTTCAAAACAGATTTGAATATTGGATGTGCGAATATACTCCGTAGTTTATTTTATAAAACATAACTATATTCTATACACAAACATATACTATTCAAACCTGTTGTAAAAATATTCACTGTGCGATTTTTAATTTACTATCTTGCTTGATGAAAAAGACCATAGAAGAAAATTTTTTGGCCAAAAAATAACAAAATAGCAAAAATTTTCAAACATTTTCAAACAAAAACGTCCGCCATTTCATATTTTTTGCCCAATATTTTCTTCTAGATAGGGCTATAGCGACTTTAATACTGAATAATATCCCGTTTTGTTTTTTTTTCAGTCGATCCAAACGGCCGGAATCATGGCGACCACCGTTTTTTTATGTTTTTTTTTATTTTATTGCCAGAGAATTACACTTTAAAAGTCTAAAGAAATTTTATTTGTATTCTTTGAATATTAATAAACATACCTACAAAATTTCACAATTTTATCTTTTTTCTTTCTATATAAAAAAAAGTATTTTCGCATTTATATGTAATTTACTTTTTGCCAAGTTATTGTTAAGTTCTTTCGTATAAAATTTTAAATTGAGCAGTTGTCAATTTCCTTAAAAAAAAATCCCCCAATACCTATTAAAATTATGCTTTCTCTTTCAGTTCATATTGTGTCTAAAGGGGGAAAAGGAGGTGCAGAAAAAGAGGGCAGTTTTAATATAAAGATTGCTTCAATTGACGAGCGCTAAACTGAGTTTATTTCGAGATGAAGTCATTTGCAAATGAACATCGCATTCGTAATCATTAGGGGCATATTCATTGGGATTAATTTCCGAAATTATTTCTTAAGATGTCTGGGGAATTTTATTATAAACGAACACACAAAAAAAAATAGATAAATATAATTAAATATTGCTAAGGGAGCGTTCAAGTATTACGTGACGCAAAATTTGGCCATTTTTAACCCCCACCCCCCGTAACATTTTACAAAAAGTAAAAAAAATTAAAGAAAATTTTGCTTTATGGTTTAAACCGGTTTTTAACCGGTTATTGCTTCCGTGTTTTAACCCAAAACCGGTCTGATGTAATTTCCGAAACCGGTTAACCGAAAACCGGTTATTGGCTATGGTTTTTCATCTCTAATTGTTTTTGTTTAAATGATTTAGTTAACTGTTAACCACGCCGATCATTGTTAAAAACGTGATCCAATAAACATTTTATGAGTTTATAATTTTTTAAGTGTTACGTAACATTTTTACTCCCACCCCCCTCTGTAACGCGGCGTCAGTACGTGAGCACTTGCTATGAAGCGTACAATGCATTGCAATGGACCGTTATACAGAAATATTTTGTTTTAAGTCCTACCCTGTCACTAAACCCGTTGTTGTCACGTGCGTTTGTTTACACTTACTGCATTTTGAAGTTGAATATACTATAATGACCGTGAAAGGTTTTCTACTCCACTATAGGCCAGAATCTTTTTTCCGCGGCCAAAATTCTGTATTTTCGTAAAAATTGGTATGTAACGATTTTAGAGGTGGCTAAAACCGAATCCAATATTAAAAATAAAAATGTGAAACGGGAACCTTTTCTAGACGGGTGGAAAAATGAGGAAGTTTATAAAATAAGATATCAAATTGACTTCACTTTTCCTGTAATTTTGGACCATGTACTTTTGTTTTTTCTTTGTAGCTTTATCCGATTGTTTTTCTGGCCGCAACATTATCAGAACATTATTAAAAGAAAAATTATTTGAAATTATTTTTTTTACCTATAATTGATATTTTACTAGTGTCAAAAACATCTAGATAAAAATATAAACATATATCAAAATTTATTAAAATACCTATATCTCGGAAACTAATAGTCCTACGATAAAAATGATTACATATGTTTTTGTAGGGAATTAAACATAACTTTCATTTATGCAGAAATTTTGTCCTACTATAACTAATAGGTGAGATATCGCTAAAAATTATAGTTTTTGTGCATTTTGCCCCCCTTGCTCTACGCTAATGTTAACCATATATGATGTGACGAAAATAAAAAAGGTCCTGAATCGTTTGTTGAAAGATTTTTTATATCGGACTTTCCGTTAAAAAGTTATAAGGTTTAAATACACCGATAGAGAGACATTTTTTTAACACTCACCTTTTTCACATTTTCTTGACGTTTCATAACATTCTTAAGCCGAAAATGCAAAAAAAATAAAAATAGCGGAATACAATAATTGTGAATTTTAACGGATTTTGATAAGAATTGATATCTAGGGGTTTTTGGGGTCGTTTAATTCAAATGCAACATTATAAATTAAAAATTCAAGATGGCGGAGCCAATATGGCGGGTTGGTGGGAGAGTACCAACATACTCACAATTAAGGACCGCAAGAAATTTTTCTAGCAACCAAACATGTCGTTGCTACTGGACAATTATTGTTAAAATAAAGTCTGTTATACACCAAATATTTGCGCTAACTATTAAGGTTAAAATAGTTTGACATCAACTATGACAATCCCAATTTTTTTTATCCAAATCTTATAAAATTTTTATTAAAATAGTTTTTTTTAAGGTATTTTGTTCATAATATGCACACAAGATACTGTGTAGTGTGTAAACTACCTATCCACCCTAACAAACCTGCCTATCTAGTGCTCTATAGAGCAGTAGATAGGCAGGTTGCACTATAGTTACATACTACACTTTTTTTTATAGCGAAAATTAAAAAATAAACTTAAAATATAAAGTGATTATCTACTTACTGCAGTATCAACGACCTAATAACTCTTCTCTCTAGAATACGCATACCGTTAATATAAAGTATCGGCAACATCTTGGTTTGTTTGTAAACAAATAGTAGGTATATTCAGGCCTGAACAATAACAGTTACCGGTAACTGTTATTGTTGTCTCCATTAGAACAAAGCTGTGCGAGTAAGACAGACAAATGTATATGTTGGCTACGTTTTTGTCAGTTTTTACAAATGAAATGCCTATTCTAGAGAGAAGAGTTATTAGTTCGTTGTGCAGTATGCTGTTGTGGAAATATTCTTACTACCATGCGTCAAAATGAAAATGAGAAATGAACTTCTGAAAACAATTTAAAACACGATAAGTCATTAATTTAATTTTCACATTGCGGATACGTATGAAAAGAACTTTGTGGGACCACCCTTCAATAATGCTAATTAGGTGCCAAACTAATTAACAAGCCAAGATATGAAACGATTGATTATAATTTAATAAAATATAATAAATAGCAGACACTATAAAGTAGACTATGTCAAGAAGAACGTAATAATTTTTCAACGCATTATTGTAACAAATCAACAAATTAAAAAATTACAAATAATTCATATTTATTTGTAATTTTTTAAGAGAAAACCTATAAAAAATTAAAAAAAAAATGATCCTTTGCGGTAATGGCATATGAAATTAGGCCATATACTTCGCACTCTTGAATACTTCCAAATGCGCCTTCTCTTAATATGAAAATATAATTCACTTGCCAAGATCGTGTCCACAACAAACGTGACATCGAACGAACAGACAGACCCACGGGCAGAGGGACAGACAGAGAGAAGGACAGACAGACAGACGGACATACAGACGGCATTTTCAAAGTTTCTTATTTTTTCATGAAACATTCTTATCCAAGAATTTTCTGTCTAGAACTTTTTTTACGATTTTGGTAAATTCAAATACCGTATACCGTATACTATTTTAGCCCTTACGCGCTGTGAATACAAGGTATAGGTATAAGTCCAACGACCACTATAATTAACCGACTTCCAAAAAAGAGGAGGTTATCAATTCGACGAGTGACTTTGTTTTTTATGTTTGTTTCCGCATAACTGTGGAACGGATGAACGGAATTTGATGAAACTTTTTGCAACTTAAAGAGGGCATTCATGAGGTGGTTCCGTTTCAATTTGACGCTCGGATAATGCCGGGTAAACCTGAAATAAAAATATTAGTTTTTTTTAGAAATTTATCTTTAAGATAATTACGTCACAACGCACTAACAGTGCGTTGTGACGTCAGCAGCTTACCGAGATGGAAGGACAAATATAATTTAGCTTAGATGACGTTACAAATCTACAAGTTCTATGTCTCTAAAAAGTAAAAAAAAAATACTTAAGTTGGTGCCAATTTCACAGCAAAAAATAATAAAATAATAAAAAAAAAGTGTTAGTAATTTATTTAGGGAATGGGGAAATCGGTATTTTTTATTTTTACTCTTTAGAGACATATAATTAGGTTAATTTTTTTTGCTAAAAATTTTTATTTAAATAAATGTTGGGTGCCAATACTGCCACATAAGGTGTAACTGATTTGACATTTATTTAATTTATTTTAACCACCTGTCATGTGAATGTTGACATCTAATAAAAAATATATTTAATAAAGTTAACCAGTTTTTTTAAATTATATAAATATTTTTCATATCTAAAAGCATTTTGTTTGATATGAGTAATAAATTACTACAGAAGAATAAAGATGTAGTCTAGGTCCATATAATAAAACTTTGATTAGTAATAACTATTATTTATATCCCAGGCTATTATCCTCTTCAATTCTCAATGGTACATTTTCCATTATTAATAAAATATCGAAATGTCTATAAAATGATATGTGGCTAAGGTAGAATGACTTATAGATACATCAACTTGGATTTCCCCCTGTTGCCCTATTGCCATCATAAAACCTATCGACATCATATCAATATATTACCTCAATGTATTTATTTATAGACCTCGGCCTATATGAAAGTAATCTTCTCATTTCTTTTAATATTTGTAAATAGTTAAGATATCATATAAAATATAATTTATCCTACATACAGATAATAAGACAATTACCAGCTTTATTTTAAATAGATAAACTCAATAATAAACCCCGCGTGGCTTTTATTTTATTGAGTGGATAATTAATTATTTTACCCACTCAACTGTCACTTGTCAAATTATTTTCTTGTAAATGTCATTAAAATTTTTAATAACTATATGAATTCCTAAGCTATTTATTGGATAAAACCTTGTAGGACACTCATGGGTAAACCGATATTGCCCTCTCGAAAATTAACCTGCTTGGCTGATGCCTCGCAGGTTAATTTTCTCATGGGCAATATCTTACTTTACCCACTAGTACCATAAATAACTATTATAGATTGGACTTTATAGTACGATAGTTACACGTTTTGAAATTTAAACATTTTAATCATTTAACTTTAATGTATTTTAAAATAAGAGTGGTTTAAGGAAACTCTCCGTTCTATCCTATCCCAATTCTTTCAGTAGTAATATAATAAGTGTATGTTGAATTATCGATAATTATTATACTGTATTAAAAAAAATTTGCTTATGCTAAATGTTTTTTTATTTACAGTAAAAAAATTATGTATAATTCAACATGCACGAATGGTATTTTGAAAGACTATTTCACAAACAAAATAAGGAAGTATATAATTTTACAATGTTTTATGTTGTTTCATATTTAAATTAATAATTTAAGAACTAAATAACAATATTACTTTACAACTATAATTAAAATTTTAAATCTCAAATTTGCCGCGCTTTGTAAAACCACGATGTTCACTTGTTAGCGAATGTTGGCAAGTCTAAACTTTGCTTGAGGGATATTTTATGCTTGTGATGATTCCAATAAAATAGTTGTTATCATATATTTTAGCATTTAAATAAAAATCATTGCTGTTTTTGTTTAAAAAGTTAAGTTTTCAACTGAAAAGAAATAAAATAACGGTTGATTCCACCCGTAAAAAAACAATTTGCGATCGGTTTATAATAAAGTTTGGCAACGCTGTACTGGTGGCAACGCTGTACTGGTACCAGCGCAGTTTGATGTTTTGATTTCCATCATTTAAAAGAAGTAAATTATTTACTTCTTTACTGTAAATATATTTTTAATAAATAAGTGTTTAAATTAGTTTTGAGTGGCCTGTTTTTAATATAATAATACCAAGATTAAATTAAATAAATTAAAATTTATGAATATCACTGATTTAAAGCTTTTAAGATGGAAAGGGCATAAAATATAACATATTCTCTGAAATTAATTAGGGTTTATACCTAGGATGTTTTGGTAATAAAATAAGCATTTATATTGCTTATCAATAAAAATAAATCAACTAATTGCACATGTGCAAAAATTATCAGATTCATTTTGATCTGATTGGTCAAGAAATTTAAAATGTAAGGTTTTATTGGCCTATATATTGTTTGTGAAATAGTTCCTAAAATTTCTACATCTTATAGGTATCTTCATTTGTGAACAGTATTCTATTCTACTCTTGACTATCTTTCTTCCAAGCTTTCCCAAATTTATTTATGCAAGCTGTCAGTATGTGACTTGTCATTTGATCCCTTTCCTCAACTAGCCATAACTATACGCATATACATAACTGTTAAGATACATAATATATCACACTCTAAAAAAAATTATGGTAAACTTCCCATACATGTATTACAAGTAATTAACCCATATATTTGGGGTAATTTTTAATAAAGCGGTAAAAAAAATAATTTCTTTTATACATATAAATGTAGTCGAGATTTCGATTAAGGTATGGAAATCTTACTATACCCATTTGTACATACATACCGTGCGATTATAAAGTGCCGAACACTTTTTAATGCAAAACTGGCATTAGCGATGAGTAAAATGCAAGAAAGCTATGTGCGTTTTACTGGCCACCGAGCTGTTGTACCTAGCAATCACATGGGCTTGTCGCGCACAACAGAGGCGTGCTTCAAATGAAGAGTATTTTCTTTTCAAACTGTTCGGTACTTTATAACCGCACTGTATGTATGGAAAAACTTAAAAACATATGTATGGTATATTTCCAATTATTTTTTACAGTGCATGTTAAACTTAAAAGTATAGTAATAAGTTATGTAAAAATACAAAATATAATAATATTATATAAAACCTAAAAATACTGTAGTAAGTTATGTGAAATTTTACATAACTTATTAGAAATGTGTAATTTTTATCTGTGTAACGATATATCGACAAAATTGTTATAAGGCAACTGTAAAAAAGTTTTGATGTATCATCGTAAACAATTTGGCAATACATATAAAAGTTTATATTTCAGTATAAAAAGTTTATATTTAAGTATAAAAAAGTAGTGTTGTTTCATCCGTATAGTCGAATATGAATCGATGGGGTGACTGGGCCATTTGTCTAAGGATGAAAAATCCATTTCTGGTTGGACTTATTGATATCACCCGTGAGAGTTGGGAAATATTCGACCCCAAAAACTTATGATACTACTTCGGACAACACTTTAAAACACATCAGTCAAACTTTTTTATAAATCCTTGTATACACTATAAAGAATAACTAAATTATGCTTAGTAAATACCAAGTAAATAGTAAAATTCTGAACGTTATAATTCTCCGCATGAAAGAAAGTCTCTATATAACTATGTAACTATAGTTGTATAACTATAGTTTGATGCACGGATCTGTGGCTACGGGAAATATGCTTGGAATGATTGTTCAAGTGGGAGGCCCGTTGTAGACACGCAAGCCTTATAACGCTCTTGACGGAAAGAAGAGAGCACGAATGATTTCTCCCCCTTTCGTCGGAGACTTTCTTTCATGCGGAGAACTATAAGTATAAGTTCATTTTCGGAATAGTCAAAATAGACGTATTTAGCTACATTTGTCGGTTTCTCCGTAACGCTAGGACTTTTAACAATTTTAATTATAAGTTTAAAATTTTTATAATATTTTCTTGAAAATTACAACCCACCTCCGAGGACACAGGAAAATAAAGAGCGACTTATTTTTATTCTAGTTTTAAAACCTGTTATTATTATATCAAATTTTAGACCTTGCTTGGATTTCATATTAGTCAAAAATGCAACGGCATCAAAGAACTTTTACCTCAAGAATGAACATGATGAAATCTACCATATGCTTTGTTTGAAGCGTGAACCAACTACGGTGAGGGGCTGGTGGGGAGTGACTATTGTTTACACTTAGTATGCGTAAAGAGAGAGAAAGAATGTGTTAACTTACAGTCTAATGTAGTAAACTTTGTCAAGCAATACAGTGTTGCCGGTTGCAACACCTGCTTTAGATATTTTATTGTAAATTTTAAGAAATATTAGTTTTTATTGAGTTTTATATGAACTAGTAGTTTAATTTTAATAAATTTAATTATATTACATTATCAAACATAATAATAGCGTCGTAGTATAGTAGTTTTTTAAAATTTTAATGTAGCTATAAAGATTTATCATAATGATAAAGTGAAAATTACGCAACATCGCTCTGGTCACCAGAAGGTCAAAACTAGCGATACTTATGTTTACACCAGGAGCAGTATCTCGTACGTTTTTGTAAACAAATAAACAAAAAGATAACACCTTCATAAACATTGGTCTGAAATAACTTCTTGAGGTAAAAGTTCTTTGAACTGCATATTCCCAGGAACAGATATACAGACAGCCAGATAGACAGAAATAGAGACAGTCCATGTGAAGATAATTTGGCATAATATGTATAATAGTATAATATTTATAACATATATATATATATAATATGTATAATATATATAATTGTAAAAAAAATACTGTGCCCTAAATTTCCTGGATAATCACGCCAATTTTTTACTGTGTATTTTTTTATTTCCTTTTTGGCATATAAAAATAAAATGCGAGATGTTTTATATAAAAAGCTGTCGTGTGGAATATTTTGTGTTTTATCACAGTTTTCGAAGGAGAAAGGCTCCTGGGATGCTAGTGATTTTGGACAGTGGAAACGGAGTGCCTGGAGCCCGGGGGACTCAGTTCCCTAACAGGACAACTTATTGAATATTCTTGTCTATTCAGATCAAATCGTTATCGCTTCTCGGTTTGTATCATACAATGTTATATGGAATTATTTATGAGAGAGTCGAAAATATACCGATAAAAGAGTAAATCTACAATGCTTTTATTATTGGATTGCCTTAACCTTAAAACAGGTGTATATTTTATCAACATAGTGGACTTTTTAGCTATTACGTTACGGTAAAGGGTTATACATACAATGCGATTATAAAGTGCAGAACAGTTTGAAAAGGAAATACTCTTCATTTGAAGCCAAGCCTCTGTTAGAGTTGTGCGCGACAAGCCTACGTGATTGCTACGTACAACCGCTCGGTGGCCAGTAAAACGCACACAGCTTTCTTGTATTTTACTCATAGCTAATGCCAGTTTTGCATTAAAAAGTGTTCGTCACTTTATAATCGCACGGTATATATCTTAGTTGAATATTTATTACACAAAAAAACATATTCCTTAAAACTTAATTTTTAAAATGTCCCTCAAAAACCATTTTTACGAAACCAGTCCCAGTTATCGATCATGTTTTATTTAAAGACTACCATATTTATTATTTAGCTACCCTAGTTTAAAGTACCTACCTATAGTATTTCCAAGAAAGGTATATTTTTTAAACCTTCCCGCTTGTAAATTACTATAGCAAAGCAATATGGGCAATACGCATTGCGCATTGGTCGTAAGCCAATTGGCAAGGTCCAATTTACAGAACCGTAAAAACGTTGACTCTATGGTTGACATGTGCCATTAACGAGAACAAAACATGACTTATTCCTCTAAATCATAGGAATAAAAGCAATTTTATAAGCAAACTTTGTTCCTACGGGAACACACAAGTGTTTTTAGTGAAAGTTTTATCAAATTTACTTTTTTTTTGACATCAAAACATCATAGAAAATTACGGCATGTATAAAAAAACAAATTATAAATATGAAATACTGTTTAAAACTAAGTGTTTTTAGGTTTATCAAAGGTTTATCTAAGGTTTATCTTAGGTTTATCTATTATTAGTATATTTCTTGATACTGGCTTCTTACACCTATGCTGAAAAAAAAGAAGAAATTATAACAACATCAACAAGAAGAGCTAACCTATTACCTGTACCTAAAGTTTGTAAAACCATTGGTCAAAGAAGTACCAGTTTTCTAGGGCCAAAAATTTTTAACTCCCTCCCCAATGAACTCAAGGAAAAAGTCAACTGTAATATTTAAACGTTTATGTAAAAACTATATATTTCAGCACTCTAGAGAAACAATAAATGCATATGTTGATTTAAAAAATAATTAATTACTTACCTTTGCACTGTCTCGCACTGTTTTACTTAAGTAACTGTAATATATACGTGTGTGTAAGAGTTTGTCATTGTTTTGATTTTAACATTGTCATATGCATATTATGTTAAGTTTTATTTTATTTGTTAAATATTTGTTAATTTATTTATTTAAATGTGTGTTCTGTTGTATATTTATTTGCTTACTTTTTTATCTATACACTTTATTTTATTGGGTTGTTTTAATCTTTTATCTTGTTTTTTTTTTTTTTTATTCATTTGCTTTTAATCATTTCGTTTATTTGTCTATTTGTTGATTTTAACTATTTATTTATTTATTTATTTTAATTATCTATTTACATGTTAGTCCACTTTTTTGTTTATATTAATTTTTTTATTTATTTGTTAATTAATATCTTTACACTGCCTATTTATTATTTTTTTCTTAAATGTATATCTGCGGGTACGTATGTATGTTTATATGTGCGTGTGTGTATACACATATATTTTTATATTATTATTATTATTTTTTTTTTATGTTTTAGTTATAAATTTAGTTTAAGGATTATTATATTATTTAAGAGTTATTTGTGATTTTCTTTACTGTAATGAGACTTATAGTTTTGTTGTTATTATTTATTTTGTTTTTATTGTTTATTTGGATTGATTGTTTGTCACTTGTTTATCTGGTTCATTTATAATTATTATTTTCATGAACTTCTTTGCGTAGCGCATCATTGTCAACATGCTTGGTATTATGGTAAATATGTGATATACTTAACATATACTTGGTATTATGGTAAATATAATACTTAACATATCCTGAAAATTTTTTATATTTTACTACACTAGCAATTATTTTATCTTATTTTATGTATTTATACTATATTTATAGTTTTAGTTACTTATATATATATATTTTTTTTTTAAGCACGTTCAAATGTACCTCACATTTCTGTGCCAGTAGCATATTTATTTGTAAATTATGTATGATTTATGAAATAAATATTATTATTATTATTATTATTATTATTATTA
>OY294046.1:73374212-73398591 GCA_958510825.1 Brachypterus glaber
CCATCAGTGTAAATCGTAGTGGTAATCGGTACAATGAATTTAATGACATTGATTTTTTAATAGTTCCTTAAATAGCTTCAAAAATACTTTTCCTATTTTGCGACTTTTATAAGCTCACAATCACACGCATTTTGAGTGTTCTTATAGGCCTCTACTTTTCTTTCTGTTGGGTTGGCAACATACAAAAGCCTATCTCTTGACATTTTGCGTGCAAATGTCAATGTCGATTTAAAGTTTAATTTTTTACAAAATTTTGTGTTTGGGTTATTTTTGAAGGTGTTGAAATTGTGGACTGGTTAATTGCAGTGAAAAAAGAAGAGATGACTGTACAATATATCAAAATATCATTTGTTCTTAGAATTTTAACCATAGTGTAAACTGTAATGCCAACCCAAAACAAAAATTCCTAAATCAGTCATCAATTTAAATGTAAGTTTTTTAAATTTTAGAGAAAAATAGAAAAAATTGTATAAAGCACTCGTTTAATAACACGTTTTTAGAGAACTAGTATGTTATGAAACTAGTACTTTAATATACTATTAAGACAACATATATTGTTTAATATTACTATATTCATCTGTTTACTTTAAGATATTATTATGATATCATATAAACTTTTTTCTAGTTTCTAACTTTGTAATTAAATTGGGTTTACTCGTAAAATAAATAAATAAAAAGAGTATACATAAGAGGCGAAGCATTACATATCTTCACGGTTTGTTATATTATAATTTTGGTTATTTTATTTATCTAACGGGTACGCTTTTTAACTTCAAAATGATTTATTAGTATTGCCTCATGTTTTCAAAACACTGAATTATTTAATTAATACTTAATATTTTAATTTAAACCAGGTGGATAAACAATCATTTTGTTAAAATAATCCGGTAAAATAAATGTTTGTGTTGGGCACCAATATTCTTTCAATAAATGTATATTTAATTTTAATATACAGGGTGAACTTTTTTAATTACGCTACATAACTTTCATAATCATTTTTCCAGAAAATTAATTTAAAAAAAGTTAATTGAAACCAGTATTACGTAACTGAGTTTTGAGAGCATTGGTTTATGGGAGGATTGGTGTAGTTGACTACCGTGTCTATACATGACAAGTCTACTAGCCAACTAGCGTGAGTTCGATTCTCACTAGCGCCGATTTGCCTTTTTCAGTTAATTAATAATTGAAATTTGGCGAAGGCCATAAGTGAAGCGGGCACTCCTAGAAACTGGTTCGAACGTCAGTATAAGCCGGCGGTTCCCTCTACTACTAGCCCACACAAGTCCTGGACTTTTTATATTGTTATATGCTCGAGTTAATGAACATAGTATTAAGATGATATAATTAATTTAAAATAGTGTATTTTATTCCAAAATAGAATAAAATAAACAGTTATGAATGGTATCGCTAGAGTGTGTTTTAAAGGAAAGTGTTGCTCTACCTTTATGACCATTTTGAGAGTAAGTAAGAAGATTTAAAATAAAAAAAAGAATTTTTGATATAGCTCTTACCGTTACTAAAGTTTATTTTTTTAAGGTATAGTTATTTTAAACCTTCCCGCTTGTAAACAATCTCAAAATTACCATAGCAACGTAAGATACGCATGCGTCGTAAGCGAAATGACTAGGCCCAATTTACATAACCGTAGAACGTTAACGTGCCATTAACGAGAACAAAACAATGATTTATTCCTCTATATTATTGGGATAAAAGCGATTTTATAAGCAAATTTTGTTTCTACAGGAATACAAAAGTGTTTTTAGCAACAGCTTTATCAATTCTCTTTTTTTACATCAAAACATCATAAAAACAAAGTAAGTAAACAAAGATTATAAATTTTGGTTATGTTGACATTCAAAACAAACCACATGCTTCAGTGTAAATCGGACATTGTGGAGTATTTAGCGGCAAATTTAAAATAACTATACCTTAAAAAAATAAACTTTACTAAGATACAGCTGTAAGTACTTAATTTTCTATCACCCCATACACTGATTTAAATTACTAAATTGGAAATACACCTCATATTTATAAGGTGTATTGTCAAGATGACAAAAAAAATAAAACAAACTAATAAACTTAAACGGATGATAGTTCAAAAACAATGAAAACCAGTACATGACATTCACATTTAGTAACTATGATAGTGGTAGGAAATAAGAGGTCAGTGATTGTTGGATCCCCCTTTTACTCCACTGGTTTTACGAACATGATTGCACAATTACAAGTGCAATAATATGTAAAACACGATCCATAACTTAGTTTCCTCCAGTTACACGGAAATGGCCACAATTACACGGTGTCTCGGAATTGAAATTTAGTTCAACTTTTTAATTGATAATAAACTAGAGACAATAACAGAGCTTTAAAATATTTTTTGCACGACCAAGACTAAAACCTAATTTTACGCTTTCATTTTCGGGACTAAACTTGCCGTTTTTCTCCCTAGGGAATAAAAATCACGGCAACCTTGATAATATTAAAATATTATAGTTACTATGTGTTTGCTCGTTCAAAAATTAGGTTTGGTGGTGTTTTGTAATAAATTAGCGATTCAAACCAATTTATTTGATTTTAACAAAGAAAACCTTCAAAAATAACATTGTTATAACAATTTATACATAACTTAAAATTTATAATATTCGTCCATTTTTTTGACTTTTGCTCACTAGGCTCGCTCAGGAAACAGTCATGCAGCGGGACTAAAACAACCAGTTTAGTCCCTTGGTATATAAATAACTATTTTGGATTAAATTTTGCACAAAAAAAAATATAAATAATAATGCATTAATGTACCAAAAATATATAAAATGGACCAAAAGCAATACGAGAAATAATCAAATATTTATGTCAAATATATTTTTTGGTTAAATTATTAAATAAGCGAATCTCGCGGCGTAATTGTGTGATAAGCTGGGTAAGTGGTAGTTTTCTGCAAGGAGCTTTTCATTATTTCCTTGTTATTTCCGTATATTTTTTTTTATGGCGGATCAAAAAGGAATATTTATAAAAATTATTTTTTTTATTTTTTTGTATATAATTTCTTCCAAAAAATATCTATCGCTTTGTAACAAACTGTAAAACTGTACAAAAATATTTTAACAAAATATATTTTTTTATTATTAGTTTTAAAATGATCTTAGTTCTTCGTATAATAGGGCTATAAAATAATATTTGAATTATTCGAAAGTTAACCTAAATCTTTATTCCCAGACACGCTGAATTTAACAGTTCAAAATAAACGGTTGAAATTATTTTAAACCGACTGTTTAAACAATAACACAAAAGATAAGTAATAGAAAATTAACAGAAATAAAAATTATTTACGGTTAAAGTTTGCTTCCGTTCAATTTACTAGAAATGCAAAAGAAGATACTGTTTTTTAATTAGTCCAACGAGTCTAAAATCGCCGTTGAGATAGTATTGTAAATTTAAAAACAAAATCAAAAAGGGTCAAATTCTGGGTTGGGGTAAAATTTCAAGTATTTCCCTGTGGTAATTTTCTATTACGGTCATCCATATCAGCAAATTACCATGGTAAAATGGGTGAAATGAAAAATAAGATGGTATTTTTTTAGTCAAGTTTTCGCCAGGGGTAAAGCTTTTCTTTTCTTAGAGGTGAGGACCTTTTGCCAAGAGTAGCGCTTTTTTCAGTTAGGAAATTTAATCTAAATCTCACCAGCATAGCGTCAGTTTGAATAGCTGTGAATTTGACTCTAACCTTATTTTTATCTACCCAGACAGCACATAATAACTATTAGATATCCAGAGGATATATTTTCTGGATATAGGGTATATCCATTGGATAACCTGGATTGCCATTGGATATCCCATGAACATCCAAATGTCCGCCTATATCCAGGATATCCAGTGGATATCCACGAGATATCCAGTGGACATCAATTATTTTAACCTCCCTAAAGTATATCCACTGGATATTCATTAGATATCCATTATTTATATCCAGGATATCCATGGATATACATGATGGATATCTAAGGGAGGTTAAAAACAGATGTCCACTGGATATCTCGTGGATATCTATTGAATATCCTGGATATTGGCGGACATTTGGATGTCCATGGGATATCTAATGGCATTCCAGGCTATATACTCTATATCCAGAAAGTATATCCCCTGGATATCTAATAGTTATTATGTGCTGTCTGGGTACCAAGTTTGAATATTTTTTATAAATTTTAAAACCTACATCCTTTTTAGAGTCTAATAAAATTTCAACTAAAGAATTGACCACTTTGTAGATGAATATCCAAAAGTTCGGACTAAATGGATATTGGAAAGGATTTCATAGTGATATTGATAAAAAATATAGTTTTCTGGGCCGAAATAAAAAATATCTGACCAAGCAAAATATCTCAATGTTTACTGAAATAATGAGGCATAAAATCCGAATGGACTATATCCGTAATATGTTTATGATAGTAGCAGAAGCTTTTTGACAAACGAGACCTTGGCGCACGCTTATATCTTTTTCCTTGATATACCAGGTATTTCAAAATGCTCAACGAACTTTTACTACGTAAAACAATGTTTAATTATTAATTTATTTTACAAAGTAATTCATGGTTTTGTGTGTAATTATAAAAAATTATTTTTTTTTTATATACTAGTCCTGTCAGTATTTTTTTATAAAATTAAATTTTAACCATTCGCTCCTGATTTTTTTCTTTGAATTTCGTAAACTTTATTTTGTGTGTATAAAATAAAATGCTATCAAAAGTAAGAAAAAGTTATATTTTATAATATATACGCACCACGACTCAAACCATTTCAGTGTACATCGAGTGCTTTTTTAACTCGGCGCGCCTCTGAAAAAAACGAACTCTCGTGCACTAAAAACTAGGTTCGCGTACTCTGTGGGTAATATACTATTACACAGGCACACAAAAATAAATCTGCGTAGCCAAAAAGCGACCTATATAGCATTGTTGTATTGATCCAGCGTAGTCGAAATCTGCATTAATTGGACTTTTCTGCTTACTAGTTTTTTTTCTATTTTACGACTCTTATAAGCTCATAATCACACGCATTTTGCGTGTTCTTATAGGCCCATAAGAGGTCTCTACTTTTTTTTCTTTTGGGTTGGCAACAGACCTGGCCTATCGTTTAACGTTTTCCGTGCAAATGTCAATGTCGCTTTAAAATTCTACAAAATTTTGTGTTTAGGTTATTTTTACCATGTTAAAATTGTGGCTTGGTTAATTGCAGTAAAAAAGAGATGAGATGACTATAAAATATATCAAAATATCATTTGTTCTTAGAATTTTAAACATAGTGTAAACTGTAATACCAATCCAAAACAAAAATCCCTAAATCAGTCATCAATTTAAATGTAAGTTTTTTAAATTTTAGAGCAAAATAGAAAAAATTGTACAAAACACTCGTTTCATAACACGTTTTTAGCGCACTAGTACTTTAATATACTATTTTCTATTTTGCTACTCTTATAAGCTCATAATCACACGCATTTTGCGTGTTCTTATAGGCCCATAAGAGGTCTCTACTTTTTTTTTTTTGGGTTGGCAACAGATAAAAGCCTATTGTTTGAAGTTTTCCGTGCAAATCCCTTTAAAGTCACTTTAAAGTTTAATTTTCTATAATATTTTGTGTTTAGGTTATTTTTTACCGTGTTAAAATTGTTGCTTGATCACTTGCAGTGAAAAATAGAAGAGCTGACTATAAAATATATCAAAACATCATTTGTTCTTAGAATTTTAAACATGGCAAAAACTGTAATGCCAACTCGAAACAAAAATCCCTAAATCACTCATCAACTTAAATGTAAGTTTTTTTAAATTTTATAGCAAAATAGAAAAAATTGTATAAAGCACTCGTTTCATAACACGTTTTTAGCGCACTAAAAACGTATGTTATGAAACTAGTACTTTAATATACTATTATATTGTCGATATTTATATTGATTATTTAAAATACTAAAAAGAATAAAAATAGTATTTAACTAATATTTCGGGATAACTGAACAATTGCAAAAAATTATTATCTTTTTTTTTTAATTAGTTAAACGAGTTTATACTAAGTACTCTATTTATGTATTTACTTATTTATTTCTTTATTTGTTTGTTTGTTTATGTATTTATTTATTTATTTATTTACAGGCTAAGAATCGTTTTGGGATACTTGCAACGAGTATCTCATATTTTCGGAATCTTCAAATGCGTTTGCAAAATATCCTCAAGTGACGGAAAACATATGGGTGATTCTCAGAATCAGCATAAAAAACCTTAAGAATCACCTCTAGATTCCAAACAGCTAAGTCTCTGTAATTATCCAATTTTGATTTAAGATTTTACAATCTACTATTTTTTTCGTTGTACATTTTTGAGTTACCCTGTATAGATTATTGAATCAGCATTTACGATTTTATCGGCTGACCGGTGATATCATAACTCAGCCAGATGGGGATTACCTCTTACGTGATTAGGGCCATCCGTCTCGAATATCGCCCTACGGAACGTCAAAATCTTCTGAAATATGGATATGTGGGTCTGTCCGTATGTGGAAGCTATTCCTGAATTATGATCCTTACCTATACATTAAAATTATACTATATGTAGCAAAATGTTTCAATTTAAAATAAAGAAAAAAAGTTAGCAAAGTTGCATTGAAGGATCATACGACAGTAATGCATGATAATAACACTTGTCTCAGGCAAATACCCTTTGCGCATAATACCTTCTGTGGACAACCGGCTTATAGTGACTTCCGAACCACATTAAGTGTGTCCCCGGATCGACTTAATACCACAAACAGACTATTTTTTTAAATTAAGATAAACTTATTTGGGACTTTGCCCTGCTTGAGTAAAAACTAATTTTTGTTGAGATAAAAATTTTAAAAATTGTAGGTGGCGCCAGATATCAGTGAAAAAGTAAAAAGTTTTCAGGTAAACTTACCTTTCCGTAATAGATACAAAAAAAAGTTATTTAAAAAAGAGATTTATAATCAAAAATAAGAGCCGTATGTAAAATTTTAATAATTTTAACCTGTAATTTTTTTTTTAAATAGTGTCAAGTTTCCAGTGTTTGATTTATTTTAAAATAAAAAAATTTATGAAGTAAATATTAAATTTTGGCATGCGGCTCTTATTATGATTATAAATATATTTTTTAAATAACTTTTTTCTTATCTTTTACGGAAAGGTAAGTTTACCTGAAAAATTTTTACTCTTTCACTGATATCTGGCGCCACCTATAATTTTTCAAAATTTTATTTTGACAAAAATTAGTTTTGAAGCAAGCACGGCAAAATCCCAAAGCAGTTTTTCTCAATTCGAAAAAAAAAGTAATTTTGTGGTATTGTCACACTGTATACACAAATATTCATATCACAAAGAGAGCAGCCACACTGTACAGTCTGCCACAAGTCCAATCCAATCCAATTCCAGTATGGCTTTTCCCTTTGGGTAGTTGGCCAGCTCGATCTAGTATAATTTTCAGCCTACGCAAAACCGTCTCACTCTGTAGTGATGTTTGCGCAGACGCCAATTTATAAAAAAATAATAATCTCTTTGAAATTCTTAAAAAAATATCCACGTGTACAACGAAATACATTGAAATTAAATCACATATTAATAATCACGACTCACTTAAAAATTTACAATTAAACATCTTTCGCTGGAACACTAGTAAACACGACGAATTTTACAGCAAAATGTTACACTCCGATAATATATTTAACTACAGAGAAAACGATATCTCCGCTTCTTATTTAAACTTACTCAGTTCTATCACTGACTGTGCCAAAGATTTGCGCTTAAATTTAAATTCTACAAAGAAACTTACTTCCTTTAACCATATCTGGTTTGATCATGAGTGCTTACTAGCGAAAAAAGCTGCCAAAAATGCTTTAAAAAACTGTAAAAAAAATAACTTCTCGCAGGACTTACTTGTAATTTATCTGAGCCTTAAAAAACAGTACAGACGTATTTTAAAACTTAAAAAGGAGGCTCATACAATTAACTTAACTCTCAGGCTTAGTGCAACTAAAAATCAATCAGAATTTTGGAAATTAATTAAAAATTTACGCTCAAATAATAAACCTGCTAGTTTATCCTTGCTTGACTGGGAGTCCTTTTATGACTCAATTTACACTGTGCATAACGAGTCACAATTTTTATATTCTGACGCCGGTTCGTCATTACTAACTTCGCGTATAACTTTAAATGAACTAAAGTCCAGTCTTAATAAATGCAAAAATGGTAAAAGTCCAGGTAAGGACAATATTCCATTTGAGTTTTTTAAGTATCTACCAGAAAACTGGTTATGCTACCTACTGAATTTATATAACAATATATTTGACAAAGAAATCATTCCCCATACTTGGTCGGAAATTTCACTTCTTATGCTTCACAAAAAAGGTCCAGTTGAGGATCCTGCTAATTACCGCGGTATAGCTCTACTAAACTGTATGGAAAAAATATTCTCTCAAATAATTTTACAAAGGCTTACAGAGTGGTCCGATACATTTAATGTTATACCGGAATGTCAGGCAGGCTTTAGACAAAACCGGGGTTGCTTGGATAATCTATTTACTCTTAATTCCCTCATTAATATCTGTCTACGGTTGAAAGGTAGAAAACTTTATGCGATTTTTGTAGATTTCAAACGTGCGTTTGACTGTATTAACCACCATCTGTTATGGAAAAAATTACACTCTCTTGGAGTAAGTTCGAAAATAATCAGGATCCTCAAAATGTTGTATGACAAAGCAATTGCACAAATAAAAACTGCTGAAGGCTATTCAAAACCCTACAACATTTCTGAGGGAGTTCTACAGGGTGAACCATTAAGCCCCATTCTTTTTGCATTGTTTATTTCTGACATAGAAAAATATTTTAGGGAAAATGGAGCCTTGGGTGTTAATGTGGATGGTCTTGTGGACATACTTATGCTTTTATACGCTGATGATTTGGTCATTTTTGGGGAATCGCCCATTGATATTTCACGTAAACTCAAAATTCTCTCTCAGTATGCAAATGAAAATGGCCTTAAAATTAACATTAAAAAAACGAAAATAATCTGTTTTACCAAGGGTGGCTTTAGGTATTCACGTGACTTAAACTTTAAATATGACGGCGACAATATTGAAGTAGTAAACAAGTACGTTTACCTGGGTGTTACATTCTCTCAGTCAGGGCTATTCGCTGAAATGACCAAAGAAGCATGCAATAAAACAAAAAAATCAATCGGTACCGTTATGTCCCTTTTGTCAAACTCAAAAATCAACAGCTGGCAATCCCGAATTAAACTTTATGAATCTATAGTCCTATCTACTTTGCTTTATAGTTCTCCAGTTTGGGCGTTACGTTTCTTTAATGAAATTGAGCGTGTTCAGTTGGCCTTTTTTAAAAGATTATTTTTACTCCCCCGCAACACCCCGGATTATATGATACGACTCGAAACTGGGTCCGTTAAAGTTTCTTTCTTGATTTTTAAAATGTGCCTTAATTGGATTGAAAAGCTTATTAGAATGCCCGCTCATAGATACCCCAAGCTTTGTTTTAACCGCTTACAAAACTTAAACAATGGTAATACAAAATATAACTGGTTGGCACAGTTTCAATGTATGCTGGAAAAAATTGATGAATCTAACTTTTTGACTAATTTAACAGTAAGAAAAATAAAATACAATAGACCAATTTTACTTAACAAATTTCGCGAATTTCTACATAGAGATGACATAAATTCATTATTTTTTTCCAAAAATTCAACTATTTATCAAAAGTTTAGAATTAATCTGGAACCTCAAAATTATTTATACTGTCGAGATAATATCTCTATCATTCGTATAATAATGCAATTACGTATGGCTACAAGCTTTTCTACCTCCTTCTCATTCAATGGCAGCTTTTACAAAATCAACCCTAAAGAAGTATGTACTATTTGCAACTTAAACGAGTTTGAGACTTTAGATCATATTTTCTTTAAATGCCCCATGTACAAACCGTTGCGTGCACCTTACATTGATAGCCTTATTAACCTAGACGGTCTAGTCTTTGCACTTAACTTTCTTAATGTAACTAAAATAAAAATGCTGCACAGTTTTATCGGAAACTTATTAAAGCTCCGTTCCTTTATAACTAACGAATAATGCTTTTTGTCTTTAACCTTTAAATATTGGTATTATCGTTTCTTCTTATAATTAACTTTTTTTTTGTATTAAAGTTTCTGCTTTTTCTTTTTATTAAATTATCTATGAATATCCATCAAATTACTTAAATAGTTAGGGTTTAGTATTTAGTGTATTTTTTTTTCTCTTCTCTTGTATTTTTTTTTATATATTCAAACTTCTTGTAACAAGATTTGTAATCTTTTATACAATAAACGTTTATTATTATTATTATTATTATTTACAATTAAACGAACACTTTCACGACATTACATAAAATAAAAATAATCAAGTCCTGTGCATATAAATGATAACAAGCTAGTGTTTAATCAAGACAAAACCGTCACTATGCAGTTTTACACCAGAGAAAATCAGTACCAATCCAGTCCTTTAATAACTATTAATAACAAAAGTCTACAACAAGTTGCCTCTTATAAACTTCTTGGAGTTAACATTGACTTGTCATTGTCTTTTCGAGGTCATATTGACTATGTCTTTAAAAGAGTTAGTAGCTATTGTTATGCACTTAGAAGACTAAAGGAAATCATTAACACTGATGCTGCTATCAAATTTTATCATTCACACTTAGAATCAGTTTTACGATATGGCATTATCTGCTGGGGTAACAGCTGTTCTGTAGATCGACTTTTTGTTCTTCAGAAACGGTGTATTAGATGTCTTTTTGGACTAACTTGGAACCAATCTTGTGTTAATGTATTCAAGCTTAATAATTTAATGACTCTTCCTTGTCTCTACATTTTTGAAATATTATCTTTTGTGCATTCTAATAAGCATAAGTTCAGCAGTCTAAATAAAAACCATTCGTATAACACAAGACATGGTACTAATCTTGAATTAAATTCACACAGATTGACTCTATATGAAAATAATCCATTTTATATAGGAGCTAAGCTATTTAATAAACTTAATGAGCAGTTGAAGTCAATTCAGCAAACACATACTTTTAAAAAACAAGTTAAAAAGATGTTAATACATCATGCCTTTTACTCGGTTGATGAATATTTAAACTGTCGATTTTAAATTTTACTTTGTTCTGTATGTATCTATTTTTGTTAATTTATTTTTTATTGTCTCTTGTGTATTTATTTGTTTATATATTTGTGACTTGTCCTATATTATTTTATAATCTTTTGGACCAATAAATTACTTTACTTTACTTTACTATATCAATGATTGCGATGCTGATGCTGGAATATATCCGCCGAAGCAGTCACATCCGTCCCTTACAAAGATCACGCTGCGACTCTGCCACAAGTCGTGATGCCACATCGAATAAACAACACTCACTCCAAAGATGACATACGTATATATTTTTATAGAGTAAAAAAATCGCAAAATGGTCTAAACTATTGCTGTTTTAAATTTTTTAATAAGCTACCCACTTGCGTTCGTAGTCTTCCAATAAATTGTTTTAAACAATTATTTTTATTAGCCAAGGCATTCTACTCTAAATCCAAGTATTTGGAGTTTGATTTTAGAAATTTCAAATTTCCATAATACGAGTTTGTTTTTGCATGTAACTTTGTTTTAGGGTACATCCACAGGCTCGCATAACAAGCATAGTACATAAGAATACGATGCTGTGATTGGCTTGATGTGCCGTCATGTATCTTGTAAGCCAATCGCGGTATCGCATTCTTATGTACTATGCTTCTTATGCGAGCCTGTGGACATTTCTATTTATTTAAATTTTACTACTATTTGTGACCTGTGTAAATGCTATATCTGTAATGCACCAAATAAATTTATCTTATCTTTTCTAATGTAAAATTGTCTTCCACCGCGGGGACTTAAACCCACGCTGTGGACATATGAATTAACTACTGAACGCCTTAACCGCCACGGTCACTGCGTGCCCTCTTAAACCTACCCTTCAAACTTTTTTATTTAAAATTTTAAATTTTTTTTTTATCTTAGTGTTTTTTTACCCCGGTTTTTTCTATTCGTTGACGTTTTTTTGGGAAGAGGGTTGAAATTAATAATACTCAAACTATTTTCTTAAATCGTGGGAAACCACCCTCGAAACGTCACGATTTAAGAAAATAGTTTGAGTATTATTAATTTCAACAATCTTCCCAAAAAAAATCAATGAATATAAAATTTTAATTATATTAATTTGGATAAACTGTAATGTCAACCGCATCATCTCTTTTGATGCCCCTATATCTGAACTATTTTAACAAACAAATTACTGTTTTAATAAGGAATTTGAAAATATTGGAATTAAAATAACCTATAAGTTATAATTTATAGGTTCTAACCAGGAGTTTCTGTCTAGTTGGTTGACTCCAGAACGGATTCGGATCTCTTTATATCCCCGCGAAGATAAAATAATAATAAGAATGCTTTTTTGTTTTTAATTATAAAAGTTTGGTTGTGGAGAATAATTATATTCATAGTTTGTAAAAGGCACAATAAGGGCATTTAATAGAAAGTATAGAAACAATAATAAATGAGGTTCACTTTTTCATTTCCTACACCACTGGTGGTCGCTGTCCGTTGCATGGCTCTTTTTTACATCATTTAGATAGAAACATAAGAGGTCCTTAAAATTATTAACAATCTCCATTTTTTCTGTAATTTTTTTTCCTACTCGAAAACGGTACGCCGCGTTACAGAGGGGGGTGGTAATCAGTAAAAATTTATTTGTATGTCTCAGTACTGAGACATAAAAAGCTGCAAGCAACAGAAGACATCGTAATGTCCAAAGGCAACCCAGCATATATTTAAAGTCATCTTAGTGCAACCAAATAAGGAAATTCAAAAAAATAGTACCTACTAAGTATTTGCTTATAATAAAATAAAATAATTTAATAACCACTCTACCATATAGTGGCCGCGGTCCGGTTAACGTTTGCAAGACAGAAATAATTTTAATTAACTATGCTTCCGCATAAATTTTCATTTGATTTGCATACAATATAAGCGCGTAGGCTCAAGTTTTCCGCCCCTTCATGGCAATCGCCGCCGATAAAGTTGAGCTTTCATTTTGAACAAATTATAATCACTCTTCTGCTCCAACCACGGCCGTTCTGACATTATCGCTGTATTATTTATGCGCGGTATATTAGATCTTATGGTTTTACTTAAAACTTTATACTGAAAAGTTTATTATTGTTAGACAACGCTTTAATTTTATTTTTATTCGATTGATTCTAAAAGCGACACTTTTTGTTCATGTTTTATAGGCGAAAAGTTGAACTTTGTGGCCCTAGGACTTTTTGGCCACTTTTGGTCTTGAACTAACCGTTCCTTTGACCAGATACAGTTATTATAATCATTTCATACAAAATAAAAAAAATTCCATAACATAACGTCAGAATATATGTCAACTGATTAATCTGTATTCACCCACTAAAATAAATTAAAAACACAAAATTTCAATTGTAAAATCACTTTCAACATTTATAATATTCGTAGAACGGTTTCACAAGTATTATTTTCCAACAGACACATTTTAACAGAAATTAATCACCAAGCTATAGCTTTTTTAATTTGAAAATGTAACCGCAAGCAAAGAAACGATTCAATTGTTTTTGTAGCGATTTGATTGGACAGCATTTTGTCATGGATAACTAGATAAGTAATAAGACAGTAAAAATAAATATTTTTTGCAGTTTAAAATTAAGTAAATTTTAATAATTTATTATAATTAGTAACAATCGAATAAAAAATATTGTATAATACACGGCCAAAAAGTTAAATTTCGATTTCGGATGTTTATTACCCTCGGGCCGGCCCTCGGCTTCTAAAAAACTACTCAATCGAAAAAATCGAAACTTTTCGCCCTTGTATTTTAAATAACTATTAAATAGTCGAGTCGAGACTCGGGTCTTGATTGATACACCGACCTCTTGAAGATTTTTTTCTATTTTGCGACTCATAAGCTTATAATCACACGCATTTTGTGTGTTTTTATAGGCCCATAAGAGGTCTGTACTTTTTATTTCTTCTGGGTTGGCAACAGACAAAGCCTATCGCTTGACGTTTTCCGTGCAAATGTCAATATCGCTTTAAAGTTTAATTTTCTATCTATTTTTTACCGTGTTAAAATTGTGGCTTGGTTTATTGCAGTGTAAAAGAGAAGAGATGACTATAAAATACATCAAAATATCATTTGTTCTTAGAATTTTTAAACAGGTGTAAACTGTAATGCCAACCCAAAAAAACCCTAAATTTTCGCTGTAATGTTTGTTTATATTTTGGAGACAAAAAAAAATTCTATAGTTTATTTAAATCAACTCCAATATGAGTAAGGATCAAGAATTTCTTAATTTAAATATTTTTTTGACACAAATAAACTGTTTTATCAGTGCAGTTAATGTAAAATATAATAAAAATATACAGACTTGACGTAGTTGGTTGTTGTTCTACTACAATTTAACTTTCCTCATTTCTTCATACACAATGCCTACCATTTTATGAATTATTCATTTCATTAAAAGGTATTAATTACCAAGGAACATTGTATGTAAAATAATAATATTGTTGCTCGGCCAGTCTTATTCAAGTTTTTATAAAATGGCGGCACGTATATTACCTAAATCGACTTTTAAAATTGTTGGTAAAACTTTTAATTACTTGTTCTGAACTTAATTTTAATTAATTTTAATTAACACTTCGATTTATTACCTCCAAAATGGTAAACTAATGGGTAAATACAAAATGATTTAAATACCTGAAGCCTCAATAGCTTTACTTTCAAGTATAATTATAAGGTCAATTTTTTATTTAAACAGATATAAATGAGCGCAAAGGTTTACAAAGAAGGGTATCGTTTTAAATAGGAGTTTTGGGCTAAATAAGAAAAATATCAACAACATCGCATTATTCTTGGGCTAAATGTGACCATCATACTGAAAAAAAGCAATATTTTTTGTTTATTTACAAAACCAACATAAATACGTTTAGATAGAATGTATAATAAAAACACTGTTCAATATTAATTAAATATATTTATTTTTAAATAAATATATTTAATTAATATTATAAGTTAAAAGTCTATGTGTAACTTTTTCATAATCTAGTTTTAAATCATATCATGGAAATAAACTAATTTAACATGTTGAAAGCCAGATTAAATTACTTGTCTTTGGTAACACTGTCTCATGGAACTAGATGCTTTGGGTTATCGTTGAAGCTAATGGTTTGCTTAAATGTTATTATAGTATAAATACCTCAAAAATAACTCCATAATAGTACCGAAACTTAAGAAACTAGTCACATAAGTCCAACCTCATTACACATTGAATTACAGTATATTAAATCCGTGAAAACTAATAAAATACAACCAAATATTTTAATATTATAGTCAAGAGCAGAGAACACAACACAGACCCACTTTGGCCCCACTGTAGTAGTTAATGTGCAAAGTTATTTTTATTTTGACAATGCAATGTTGCCAAATCGTACATTGACATATGTCAAAATTCTTAATTAAAATAATTAATTAAAAAGTTCCGGGATGTAAAAAGGGCTGAAATTTTGGCTAAGTATTTATTTTTTATGTATCTATAAGCATGTAAAGTCTTATCGTTGCAGGCGATTTAGCCCAAAATGCTTTTATCTTAAAAAGCATCTAGCCATATGAACAAGAGTATTAACATAAGGTAAAATGAACATAGTGCCAAAAATGTCATAATTAAACAATTCAACTTTTGCTAAACTTTTGCTAAACCAACATGTTTTAAGAGAAACTAGATGAAACGTTGCAAGCACCCTGTCAAAACATCGGCACTATTGTACACTAGAGCCATCTAGTTTGCAAATTTCAAACTAGGTGTTTTGTTTGATTTTAAATTTTGTATCTTTAAAACATTATATTCGAGCAAAAAATTGTATATAACATTTTTTATAGGGCTTAACAGGAGCTTTTATTTGAAATATAATTTTTTGAAATCGGGTTATAAATATGTGAGATATACTAAAAAAACCTTTTACTGCTTTAAACGCCAATATCTCGAAAACAATGCGTTTTAGGAAAACGTTGTTCATAACATTTTTTGACCAATTTAAAATTATCTTTTATATAAGTGCTAAATTAACCAAATACAATAATAATTGCCTTAATTATAAACAAAAAACGCTAAAAATAGGAGATTTACCCTATTTTTACCCCCTTACCACCAATCGTTTACCCCCAAAATCTAATCAGCTCTTCGGAATACGATAAGAAACAATATTCAAAAAACCGCAAGTTGATATCATGTAGAAATGGAGTTAGAGAGTTTACACCCAGACAGACGCAAAAATTTTTTTTACTGATCTTGACTTTTCGGCGAAAATTTCAATACATCGGCACTCTTAATAGCACTAAGTGCCAATGTAATCATAATCACGATTTTAAATTTAAAGAAGTTAGTGTAAATAGTTTTTTTTTTTTTCGAGTCATTGTAGTCGGAGAGTTGGTGACCATTTTTATTTCATTATTTGCTCCCGGTCATATTTTATATACATTCAGATTAAGCTATTTTCAAATTTCTAGATTCCGAATCCGGTTCCTTTGGGTGCTAAAAGCTCCAAAAGTCTGGCAATGAGATACCAAAAAATCAATTTTTAACTTACCGAGTCATATACATTTCATTTAATACATTCAGATTAAGCTATTTTTGTAGTATACACAATAATTCTGGGGCCAAGGGGTGAGAATAGTCTTTAAAAATTGCCTTTAAAATATGTGATACTTAATTTTTTAAATAAATGAGAATTTATGGAATGACATTTTGATTAAATGAAAATTAAAGGGAGTTTTTAGTGTTGACATGTCGGATAAAGTTAAAAAAGTCTTTTTTTTAACTCTTAGCCTAGTGAATAATTGTGCAAAACTGTAAAAATAAACTAATCTAAATGTAATAAATGTAATTTGTTTGACTCGGTAAGTATATATATATATATATAAGGTATTTTTCGGGGACCCCATTTCACCACCTTTTCGAGGCTTCTAGCATCCAAAGGAACCCGATCCAGGACCTGGCGATTTGCAAATAGCTTAATTTGAATGTACTTTAAGACACATATAAAATACAGCTGGGAGCAAATAATGAAACAAAAATGGTCACCAGCTCTTAGACTATTGAAATGGTTCTAAAAATATTCGTAAATGGACTGCCGTCTATTTAGATTAAATAAAGAAATAAGTTCTACAGAAAGAGATAAAAGTATAATTATTATTGTTTTAAAATAAAATTATGCATATTTTAGGTAAAAATAACATTTTAGATTATATTTTAAATTACATTAAGGTAAGATATTTGTTTTTTTAAGTAAAAAAACTATTTTTTAAAAATTTTTACACAGCTATGTGTACAGTAGGTCTAAAGTTTCCTAGGGAGCTTATGACCTACTCCTTAATTTGACAGTCATTGATAATAAATACCCCGTTGTGTGTAAAGATTGTGTACTTTTTTTGTGTTTAATGAGCTGTTTTATGTATTCTTTAATAATTTTGCATATAATGCACATTTTTTGTTGCACTGTGATAAAATCCAAATATAATATTATTAGGGAATTTTCTTTTTAAGTTGGTATTGAAGACCTAAATTTATGTCAATGGACTGCTGTCCATTGACATAAAGACTATACTGTAGATAATTTAGCAAATGTTAGAGATAAAAAGCTGTTTTAAACATGATTGATAGCAGATGATTTAGTAGAAAAAATTACAAATATATTGTCGCGCAATGGGATAAGCCTGGACATGTTTATCGTTTAAGAAGCCCACTAATTATAATATTTGTCGGTGGATATCTTCGCCTTACATCTGGCCGCTGTCAAAACAAACAATTACTAACCCGGCCACTTTCCAACACCCTCAATCCGCGTTATTAAGTGTATGTCAACAATTAAAGATAGCGTTTATGTATTATATATTTTTGTATGGATAACATATTCAACAGCTGTTAAAATTGAAATTATTATAATTCGTATTTGAAAAATGTAAACCACTGTGACTACGCTTTTGAGAAGATAGTCATCTGAGTTATGGTTCGTGGTGTGATGCACTCCCACGTACCCCGTAGGGTTCTTCCGGTTGCCGCCATCTTGCCAGTAATTCATGCACGTTACTAATTACTGTGTGTTAAAAACGAGTATTATAACATGTTATATTAACATTTGTTATGGTTATGGATACGTGATTACTTGTACGTTTAAAATTGTAATCTGGCGTAATATGCTTATTTAGGACATAAGAGATCAAAATCACTTAATGTAAATTTAAAATATGCTTGCAATAAAACCCAGAAAGTATAGCAATACGCTTGTAGCATTACGGACTAAAGTTTATTTTTTTAAGGTATAGTTATTTTAAACCTTGCCGCTTGTAAACAATCTCGAAATTACCATAGCAACGTAAGATATACGTCGTAAGCGAAATGACTCTGCCCAATTTACACAACTGTAAAACGTTGACGTACGATTAACGAGAACAAAACAATGGTTTATTCCTCTAAATTATTGGAATAAAAGCGATTTTATAAGCAAATTATGTTTCTACAGGAGTACAAAAGTGCTTTTAGCAACAGCTTTATCAATTCTCTTTTTTTACATCAAAACATCATAAAAACAAAGTAAGTAAACAAAAATTATAAATTTTGGTTACGGTGACATTCAAAACAAGCCACATGCTTCAGTGTAAATCGGACTTTGGGGAGTATTTAGCGGCAAATTTAAAATAATTATACTTTGAAAAATAAACTAGAAAAGTACGGTTGGTATTTCTGGTGCATTCCTTAATGGTGTTATAATATGACACCTAGGCGTCATAGAAGCATAGAAAAGTTTCGTAGCTCAGAACAGTTTATGTTTAAAACAGATTAATTTTGGATTTGTGCCTCATTAACATTTTAGAAATGTAACTGGGAATAAAGCGCGTTCCAGAAATATGATCAAAAGTAAGTCTTTATGTATTTTTTTTCAAAAGTTTTGTGAGATCATTCTGTATTGGGCTCGGTTTAAAAGTGTTGTTAAAGAAACTGATCGTAACGCTTAAAACGCATGTTATGAAACTAGTACTTTAATATACTATTTGAATTTTCGTTGGAAAAAAACGTTATAAACTTCAGCTTCATATTTAAAATCCCATTTGTGCCTAAAAACAGCTAAAACTGTTATTGCGCCAAAATATTTTCTTATTACTTTGTTAATTTTTTGTATGTTTTCTCTTTACTATTATTGCCAGTACTCAATATTTGGGACATGGGTTCCTGATATTGTCAGTATGCAATCTTTCTTAAAAAGCAATAATATTTTTTTTTCACCACCAGCCTAAAACCACATCTTAAATTACTGTTCTTTTCATTGGTAGAAATATGATTTCTCTACCTATGACGTCAGAAGTTCTAAAAATAATGAAATTACACCATGGTTAATAATTAATTTTTATTCAGCTATTTTGGCATCTGACGTTTCACTTAATTATTAAATAACATTGCTATTTACAAGTGTCTTTAGGCACCAAATTTATTTATTGCATGATAAATTAAAAAATATTAACTAAATTAGTACCTATAAAACATGTTTTACAAAAAACACTTCGAAAAGTGAAAATCATTGGTCCATCATATTCAACCATAGATTATACAACCCATATATTACCGTAAAGATCATAGATTACTAGAGGTACAACCCCCATATATTGATTTTTGAGGCAATAGATTCTCCCTCACAGTTTTCGCCTGTCCCCTTATTTCTGGGGGAGTACCAGAATCATCACTTTGTATTTCACTTTCCATTTTTATATATTTTATTACACTTAACACGGAAACACTTTCTAACTTAATAATTTTAGCAGAGCACCAGAAAATTTCTGCCAGAAATGTCAAGTTATTCATTTGTTTTTTTAATGGCTGCGAACGGCCAGCGTGATATTTTAAATTTATAAGCCTTTTCATTCAATTTTAGTAAAATAAATAAATAAATAAATAGC
This sequence comes from Brachypterus glaber, assembly GCA_958510825.1. Taxonomy (NCBI): domain Eukaryota; kingdom Metazoa; phylum Arthropoda; class Insecta; order Coleoptera; family Kateretidae; genus Brachypterus; species Brachypterus glaber. The sequence continues at coordinate 73,394,308 of OY294046.1, forward strand.
TAATTAATTGTACTGGTAGTGAAAAAAAAAACATATTTTTCACGTGAGTGTAGATTTAACATTTTAGACCGCGTCTTGCGGAATTTGACGCAGGTCAAAAATGTTAAACTTCTCTCACTTGGTAAAAAATATACTATTTTGAAGCTCCTGCAGTTTGTTTATTTTTTACCCATTAGAATAAAGATGTTTATTATTAATGTAGTAAAGTTTAAAATTGATAATAATTGGCCCACCCACCTTATTATATGCAGATTTCTGAATAATTTTTCGATTGGCCGGCAAATGCTGTATCTTCTTGCAAACTTTATATTTTAAAAGTGTTATTTACAAAATACGTTTTTCTTGGTGCCGGCAAATGCTGTATCTTCTTGCAAACTTTATATTTTAAAAGTGTTATTTACAAAATACGTTTTTCTTGGTGTATCCTTCGCATTAGTTTTAGTTTTATCTGGGAAATATTTGCTTTTGTAGTTGGTTGATTAGCGGCGATGTCTTGTGGAAATGGATTTATGCTGTAAGAAACTTTTATATGTTATTTTCATTAATTAGTTAGCGAATTAGCACGATATAATCAGAAATAGATCTGACCTTTAAATTCTGCGCTATCGATCGATTGCAGGTAAACATTGCGAAGCTTCTTAATAAAACTTCGATTAAAAGCTTCAGCGGTTGAATTAATTTTATACTACTGCAATATGGATTTTATATAACTTTTGCTGTTTAAAAAAATCGTCCAGTTTCCTTCATTCGTACACTGAAAAAACTAAAATAGTTGCCCCAACCTTAAACCTATCAGCTATTTATCCAGAAAGTTAGTTAAAATAGAAATCTGGTTAATACATCTATCAATTACCTCAATCTAAGGCAAGCAGCCCAGGCGGGGGCTCCGTAGAGCAGAGGACTTTTTGTAGAGCTTAAAATTTCTAGAGAAGGTCGATGGCTACACTGGGAATTTGTTATCGTAGTAAATACTAAACGTTTTTGCCTATTTGGAGCCCCAGGCAACATGTGTTATTATTTACAATTTGTTACAGTAAAACATTACAGAACAACGTTATCTTTTATGTAATGTAACAACTTTTAATTAATAATAAATGTTGCGTGATGATCCCACTTAAGGTTTTTGGATAGAGTAATCCCTAAATATTTAACATGATTTTCCTAGTTAATTACTTGCTCATTTATCTGAATGGTTTGACATATTTAAGATTTGGCTAGTCATTTCATAACCCAATGATTTCTAAACGTACAATTTTTTGAATTTAAATATTTATAATATTAAGCAGTATTAAATTTAGCCACAAATCAAAAGCAAACATATTTCCTGAATATTTTACCTTGGGGTTATATATAAAAAGATTTCTTGTATTTTCATTTTAGCTTTTATAAAGTCGTATTTTCGGGTTTCCTTTGAAAGATTTTCCCACTTTATTTATTTATGAATATCATGCAGCATATCGGCCAATATTACTCCACCCTGCCAGCGCAGAAAATTGAATATTTAAGTGATGTCTTAAAATCCTTCTCGCCTCAGAGATCTTATATTTGTGTGTATGTTGGGGTGAGTAAAAGGACGATTGAATTTTTGGTATGAGACGTCCCTTGGGATGTCTAACCTACTTATCAGCTGGCGTTCCCTTAAAACTGAAAATACACTCGCTTAAAAATATGAAGAACGCCACATTCAAAAGCGTCTAAGTACAAACATTATTATTTTACATGAGGAACAAAAATAATAAACTAATTTTATTATTAACCATATCAATAATTTTAATTAAAACTAGATGAAACGTTGCAAGCACCCTGTCAAAACATCGGCACTATTGTACACTAGAGCCATCTAGTTTGCAAATTTCAAACTAGGTGTTTTGTTTGATTTTAAATTCTGTATCTTTAAAACATTATATTCTAACAAAAACTGTATGTAACATTATTTATAGGGCTTAAAAAGACCTTTTATTTATAATATAATTTTTTGAAATCGGGTTATAAATATGTGAGATATGCTAAAAAAACCTTTTTCTGCTTTAAACGCCAATATCTCGAAAACAATGAGTTTTAGGAAAACGTTGTTTATAACATTTTTTGACCAATTTAAAATTATCTTTTATATACGTGCTAAATTAACCAAATACAATAATAATTGCCTTAATATAAACAAAAAACGCTAAAAATAGGAGTGTTACCCTATTTTTACCCCCTTACCCCCAGTCGTTTACCCCCAAAATCTAATCAGCTCTTCGGAATACGATAAGAAACAATATGCAAAAAACCGCAAGTCGATATCTCATGTAGAAATGGAGTTAGAGAGTTTACACCTAGACAGACAGACAGACAGACAGACAGACAGACAGACAGACGGACGGACGGACGGACGGACGGACGGACGGACGGACGGACGGACGGACGGACGGACGGACGGACGGACGGACGGACGGACGGACGGACGGACGGACGGACGGACGGACGGACGGACGGACGGACGGACGGACGGACGGACGGACGGACGGACGGACGGACGGACGGACGGACGGACGGACGGACGGACGGACGGACGGACGGACGGACAGACAGACAGACAGACAGACAGACAGACAGACAGACAGACAGACAGACAGACAGACAGACAGACAGACAGACAGACAGACAGACAGACAGACAGACAGACAGACAGACAGACAGACAGACAGACAGACAGACAGACAGACAGACAGACAGACAGACAGACAGACAGACAGACAGACAGACAGACAGACAGACAGACAGACAGACAGACAGACAGACAGACAGACAGACAGACAGACAGACAGACAGACAGACGGACGCAAAATTTTTTTTACTGATTTCGACTCAGAATGGTCGAGAAATGTGAAAAAACGTGGTCAAAGATTTTTACTTTTCGGCGAAGATTTCAATACATCGGCACTCTTAGTAGCACTAAGTGCCGATGTAATTATGCATAACAACAATAGTTCTAATGACACAGGCCCACAAAAAAAAGTAAATTACTCTCAACCAGACCTTCCAAAAAACTGCTCGAGGTTTTGAAAGTGCTCTAGCACTATTAAATTTTGGAAGTTGTACCCAAAATCAGAAATTCGAGAACTATAACATATCCAAAGTTCAACTAAATCGGATTTAAATGACTTTTCAAAAAGATCGGAGCACTGCAGTTTGCGAGATTTTCAAAGGGCTCTCTAGAATCTCAGCGTTAACTAAAATCTAGTTGAGAGTCAAGCTAACCTAAAATTTTAAATTTTATCGTAGCCTTGGGTACAACCAATAATTTTTTTGTGATAGTACCGTTTATTTAACAGACCTCTAACTTATTTAATTAAAGTAATTTGTTTTACTAACAATAGTATATTACGCACCTAGTATGCGAACTAAGTCTTTAGTGTACGAGACTAAAGTTTTTTTGCTAAGACGGAGTCGAGGAAAAAAATCAGTCGAGAACTCTTAAGACTGTTCGCATGCGTGGTGCATATAATATTTTTTCTACTATTAAATATCAAATATCAGTAAAAATATAGTTTAAAAATTACTTTGACATAGCTGTCAGTTTGACAAATAACTTAAAAAAAAGTAGTTATCTTAAGAATAGTATATTAAAGTACTAGTTTCATAACATACGTTTTTAGCGCACGAGTACAAGTTTAGAAAACAAGCCGCTTTTGGATTGGCATTACAGTTTACACCATGTTTAAAATTCTAAGAACAAATGATATTTTGATATATTTTATAGTTATCTCTTTTCTTTTTTACTGCAATTAACCAAGCCACAATTTTAACATGGTAAAAATAACCTAAACACAAAATTTTGTAGAAAATTCAACTTTAAAGCGACATTGACATTTGCACGGAAAACGTCAAGCGATAGGCCAGGTCTGTTGCCAACGCAAAAGAACAAAAAGTATACACCTCTTATGGGCCTATAAGAAACACGCAAAATGTGTGTGATTATGAGCTTATAAGAGTCGCAAAATAGAAAAATGTTCATTAATGATCATCGTCAATAAACAATGCTTAACAACTGTCAATAATAAATGAGTTCTCTGATTTTATTGGTTGCCAAGGTAAACAGGTCTTGACAACGGTAGATAACATGTAAGCTAGCACTTAATTAGGTAGTAGAAACAAGAGGTTTGGGAGTAACAAGTCCCAAAGATGGTATTTTACACAAAGAACTAAATATGATTAATTTATTGGACAAACATTTTAAGTATTATAAATATTTATACTTCTTTTGGGGAGCAGTTTTGTTTCCATTTTCAGTAACGCAGA